>CAUYQV010101030.1:0-76088 GCA_963574575.1 Galagoides demidoff
GGGACCACAGGCGCCCGCCACAACGCCTGGCCATTTTTTGGTTGCAGCCATCATTGTTGTTTGGTGGGCCCGGGCTGGGGATTCGAACCCGCCACCTTAGGTGTATGTGGCTGGCGCCTTAGCCGATTGAGCCACAGGCGCCAAACCTATATATACAGTTTGAAATATTTTCATCAAACTGCTTAGCATAACCTTCACGTCATTTTCTTAGTTATTGTGTTAAGACATCTATATTCTACATTTAGAAAAATTCACATGTACCCTTATAAGATGAACCATAGGCATGATCCCACCAAACACCCTCCCTCCACCCATCCTCCTCCCTCCCCTCCCCTCCCTCTTCCCTTTCCCCATATTCTTGGGATATAATTGGATTATAGCTTTCCTATGAAAGCTGTAAGTTAAAAAAAAAAAAGAAAAAGAAAGCTATAAGTTACTTTCATAGTAGGACTGAGTACATTGAATACTTTTTCTTCCATTCTTGAGATACTTTGCTAAGAAGAATATTTTCCAGCTCCATCCCTGTAAACATGAAGGAGGTAAAGTCTCCATCTTTCTTTAGGGCTGCATAGTATTCCATGGTGTATATATACCACAATTTATGAATCCATTCGTGGGTTGATAGGCACTTGGGCTTCTTCCATGACCTAGCAATTAATGAATTGGGCTGCAATAAACATTATGGTACAAATATCTTTGTTGTAGTGTGATTTTTGGTCTTCTGGATATATACCTAGTAGAGGAATTATAGGATCAAATGGCAGGTCTATTTTTAGTTCTCTAAGTGTTCTTCAGATATCTTTCCAAAAGGAATGTATTAGTTTGCAATCCCATCAGCAGTGTAGTAGTGTTCCCTTTTCTCCACAACCACGCCAGCATCTGTGATTTTGGGATATGGGCTAATCTTACTGATGTTAGATGATATCTGAAAGTAGTTTTAATTTGCATTTCTCTGATGATTAAGGATGATGAACATTTTTTCATATATCCGTAGGCCATGCGCCTGTCTTCTTCACAGAAGTTTCTCTTCAGGTCCCTTGCCCACCCTGAGATGGGATCACTTGTTCTCTTCTTGCTAATATGTTTGAGTTCTCTGTGGATTCTGGTTATTAAACCTTTGTCGGAGACATAAGAGACTTTCCCTTTTTATCCTGAAGGTCTTTTGTCCCAGGAACCCCCTCAGCCCTGGGCAAACCAGGACCTGTGGTCTCTTGAATGTAATTGGTGTCTATTTTCACTGCATCAAAGCAGGCCTGTCTCCCCCTCCTGGAATCCCTCACCCACCGGCCCCATCCACACAGAGGGCCAGACCTGAGCCAGCCCTCTGGACACTGTCCCCTCTGAGCCCACAAAGGGGTGAGGAGCAAGGCCGGGCGGTCACCAGGCACATTTCCGGGTAGAGCAGCTATTGGTCATCACCTTGTTAGGAGGACATCTGCTTCCTAAATGTTGCCTGTGATTTTGCTAAATGTGTCTTAACAGAGGTGGTGTAAATGCTGTCAGAGATGCGGGGGAGAGTGATGGCGCCTCTCGGGATAATGAACTGCTTAGTTAAGATGGATCCGTCTCCGCTCCTGATCTGCTTCTCGATACCGCGCTCGGAGGGGGCTCATGCATCCAGGCTGATTGGTGGCAAATTTAATGCCCAGAAAGACAGAGCTCCATCTTTAGCTGGTGGCTGAGTAATTGGCGGGTTCAATTCTCAGGGAGCTGGTGTTGCGTTTCTGGGAAGGAAGGTGATGGCATTGTCTCTGCTTCCAGCCTCCGTGGTGAGACCCACGTTCAGGCTCAGTTAGCATCCGATGTGGGATTAGTTGAAGGAGGAAGGCCCTAAAAATTCAGTTCCCCCTATTTTACAGATGAGGAACACTGAGGCACAGAGAGGGGGATGACTTGTCTGAGGTCCCAAGGCTTGGGGGCAGCAGTGTACTTCACACTGTGCTCTGTACGTCCCCAGTGGCCAATGAGCCTGTCTCCCCAACCTCTGCCAGCTCGGCTGCCCTCCTGGTGACCAGGACCCCCTCCCTGGGGCTCCACAGAAGGAAGCAAGAACTCAGGGGTGAGGATATGCTAGTCAAGGGCACCTTTGTGGAGGATCCCTGCAGATGGGGCCTTCTTAGACCTCCTCTCTTTGGTTTACTTTCCTCTGCCTTGGAGGAGGCCTCCATGTGAGTCTCCTGAACTTGACCCCCACAGGTATCTCCAGCTGGGGTGACCATCTGGGAATCTTTTCATCCTCCCCAACCAGCTTCCAGATGTCAGTCCCTGCTTCCTCCCTCCCCCTTATCCTTTTATCCACTGGACAGTGGAATGTTGGAAGTAGTAAGGGAATATCCTCCCCGACTCCATTATCACTGCTTTGGACTCTGATGCCTCTCCTATGTCCACGTGACATGAGAGGAAACTCAATCCCATAGAGGTCCTCTTACTCCTCCAGGTTCACTACTGAGTGACGGAGAAACGGAGACTTACTGGCCAACTTTAAATTGGGGGGAGGAGCCGGGTTGATGGGGGAGGGAGTTTTCAGAGAAAGAACCAATGCGGGATATTTGGAAGGTGATGAAATTTTGTGAACTAAGAATTGTAGCAATATTTGTCAGACCTAGAGGACTTTTCCTGTATTTTGCTTTTGGGAAAAAACCTCCTTGGTGTGTCTGAACGCTGGCTGTCTCCCCCCAGTGTGTGTCTGTCCGGGAAGGTGATATTTCACCGAGTGTTGATTGGCACTGCCACAAGTCTCACCTGGAGCATCTGTTGGACAGTCACCATGCTTCCTGCTTCCTCCCTCCCTACCCTGGCCAATGAGCCCACCTGCACACCTGAGGTATAGAGGCCTGGTGTTTGTCCTGGCCTTGGACAGCTGTGAGTGTCCCAGGAGCCCACAGCTCAAGCCATGAGGCAGGGGGGTCCCCCTCTGCCCACTAGCTCACACTCAGGACTGGTCCCACTCCCAGGCCTCTCTGTGGTTTCCGTCTCTCAGTGTGCAGTTCCAGGTCTGTCATCCTTCCTTCCCTGGGCAAACCAGGACCTGTGGTCTCTTGAATGTAATTGGTGTCTATTTTCTCACCATGGAGGCTGGAAGCAGAGACAATGCCATCATGATGAAGATGCAGTGGCAACCAATCTGTGAGTCAGGGGCTACCCCCCAGCATCCCCAAGTGACCTCAGCAAGTCAGGACCCTGCTGAGGTTGATAGAAAGAGATGGGCTTTGGAGTTGGTCTCTGGGTTCAGATTCTGGCCTCTGCACTCATGTGATGGGGAACAGGTGCATCCCTGCTCCTGCTCTGAACACATCCGTAGTACCCACGCCACAGGGGAGTGCGAGGACCCACACGGCTGGCATCTAAGAAATCTCAAAAAGCAGCCCTCCTCGTGTTCATATTTTGATACTCTGCTGATATTAATGGAACTTGCATTCCAGAAGGAGAGGCAGATGTGCAAACAGACAATTACGCTCGAGTGTGACATACGTCACGGCGTCGTGCGAGGCCTGGGTTGCTGCATGAGCTACTGAAAAATAATCGGAGTGAAAGCGCTGGGAAAAACCACAAGTGTGGCATCCCGGGGAAGGAGCGTTGGATCCTTAGAGTAGAGGAGGGAGGCCCTGCTTCCTCAGCTTCCTGTAGGACTGAGACAGAGGTCCCCCCTGCCTTCTGTGGCTCTAAGTAGGGACACCCCCAAATGGGAGGCAGATCACCTCTCTCTCACCTTTGTTCCCGGGACTCCAGCAGGGCTGGAGAGGCAGGTGCTCAGGGGGCAGGATCTGAAGAGAACTCACTCTCAGGGTTGGTGGGGGGCAGAGCGCACCCTTTCATCCTGTACTCTAGGCACCTGGCTTGCCTCCCCTACTTACTCCCGTTCCTGGCTCAAGGTCTGCACGATGCCACGCCCCAAATGGGCTCCAGAGTGTAAGATGTTAAGACAAATTTCCTACTGTGGCCCAAGCTTGGAGAGTCACAGGCAACACACTCCATGTTCAAGGCTTTTTGCACTTGAGATGTCCTCTGTCTGGAATGCTCTCCCTTAGATACCCCTGTGGCTCACACCTTCCTTCATTCCCACCTTCTCACAGAGGGCCCCCCTCTAGAGCATCCCTCTCCCATTACCCTCCATTGCTTTACTCTGCCTTATTTTTCCCATTACCCTTACCACCACCTGACCTGCTTTCCTTCATTTATTTGATTATGGTTTCATCTGTTAGAACATAGTCCGTGAGGGCAGGGCACATGGCTATTATCAGTGTGTATCCCCAGTGCCTAGAGCATTGCCTGGTGTAGCACAGGTTCTCGATTAATATTTTTTCTTGAATAGAGGGAAGATAGGAAGAAAGAGAGAGAGAGAAGTTCTGCGAAGTCCTCCAGGGAAGAAACAGGTTTAATGCTGTTTAACCCACTATTTCCTAAAATTAGTTGATGATAAAAAATCATGTTGCCTAAAACATATATGAGAAGCTCCCCAATCTCTGCACACTCTGGGAAGGCCATCTTGCCTTAATCTGGCAGGACCCCGCCACTTATGCACCTATCTTCTCATCCACCTCTTCCCATGCACCCAGGTCCCACCCCATCACCTGTGCAGGGCCTCCCTGTTGTTGCCTTTACGTGTCCTGCAACTCCCACTGACCCAGGCCTCTGCTTGCTGTACCGGTCAGCGCTCCTAACACCACCACCTGATTGCCAGAGCTGCACCCACCCCTCTTCCACCAGACCCACACTTATAATCCCCTCGTGGCTTGCCAACAAACAGTGACCCTCCACGTGCTCCAGCCTGCTTCACAGGTACATGCCATCTGCACCCACCTTGGGCTGATCTAAGATTTATACCTCAGAGAATAAGTTCTTCCCTCCTCCTTCTGGTAAGGGGGAGTCTTCTCCAGTCTGGGGCTCCTCAGCCATCTGGACAAGTGAGGCTTCGTTTTCATCTCTTATGTCCAAAGGCAAGAGGCAGCCGGGGTCAGCAGCTCACAGCTGCCATCTCAGCACTCTGGGAGGCTGAGGCAGGAGGATGGTTTGTACCCAGGAGTTCTGAGGCTAAAGTGACAGAGAAAGACTTTGTCTCTAATACTAAATAAAGAAAAAGGTAAGCATCCTGGGCAGGGCAGTCCCACCAGAAAGGTGAGCCAAGTGGTCACCCCTGCCTCCAAGCTGTGGTGGGGGCATCAGATCCTCAACTCCCATCGTGGTCTCCCTGGCAAGGTTCCCCCCACCCCCGCCCACATCCTCAGGGGTGGATGACAAAAGTATACGGGCTGCACTTCCTCTCATCTGTTTTGTCATGAGAGCTGCTGTAATGGCGTCGCAGTTGTCATGGAGCCAGGAGGTTTGGGTTTGAATCTGAGCTCTGTCACTTGTGTCTGTGTGATCTGGCAGGTGACTTCGCTTCTTCATGTCCCCACCCAATGTGGGGATAATAATAGCTCCTCTCTCCTGGCATTGCCGTGTGATTAAATGAGTGACTGTGTATCGTGCCAAGCATTTAGCCCAGGGTCTGGCCCAGAGCAGGTATGGAGACGTGAGCCACGGTTGCCCAGAGGCCTCTGGCTCACTGGGGTGTGTCTTCTGGAGATGGCCTCTTTGTGTGTCATGCCCCAAGCCTAGGGTCGTCCAGATTTGTTCCTTTCCACGGCCACTGCCCCCCTTTCCTCCTACCTTTAGCTGGCTGGTGTTGTGAGTGGTGACACCCTCACTTTGCATCCCTGGAGGGTGCGTCTGAGTCTCTGTGTGTGCCAGACCCTGGCCGAGGGCCTGCATGGAGCAGGTGGAAGTGGATTGGGATTGAATGACTGAGGAAACAGGGTGAGAGGATTGGTCCTTCCAGTTGACCCAAATCATCGCCCTCTTTGATTATTTGGGCTGTGGGGGTGTCTAAAAACTTGAACTCTCCCCTGAGTTAGAGTTCACCCTGTGGCAAGCCCTGTGCCTTACCCCTCACCCTGGAGACTGGGTCCCGGGGCCTTGGACCATGTAGGTCTACTTGACTCCAACTTCCAAATTGATCCTCTCAAGGTCGATTCTTGTTTGTTTTTTTTTTCCTGGAGTGCTGTAACCATTAAGTTCCAGGCAGGGGTCAGACCCCTGGGTGCCATCTGCTCAGGTTGCCTGCACAATTGAAATCCCCGAACTCATCCTGGCCAGTTTCCTCATTAAGACCATCGGACTGGATTGATCCATCAGATCGATGGCCAGACGTCAGCCAGCGGGAAGCTGATCAGATGAGCCTGCATGATTGGCCCAAGAATGAGGTCCTCCGCCGAGCTGGTGTGGGTGCCCAGCACTCCAAGATGGGGCTGCGGGAAGCAGAGGAGAGGGTCAGAGGCCTCACCAGGCTGGACTTTGGTGCAGAGGCAGCAGTGTCCCCAAGGTGTGCCTACCAGGGAGAAGTTCTAGTGCCGTGCTCTGGGGAGCTGAGCAGGTGTTCCCGGGGCAGCTGAAGCAGTGGTGGTGGCAGGGCGGGGAATGGGGGACATTATCTGGTGTTTTCAAAGATTGGAGACTCTGCCTCAGATGATCATCCCATAAGGGCTTTTTCTACCACCATGGCCTAAGGCTTGGGCCAGCCCCTTCCTGTGGGTGGCTGGGCATGTGTAATAGGAAATGTGGGCATTAAAGAAAGCCAACAGCATTCTCCCGGGCTCCCTTCCTTTTTTACCAGGAGTAATTTGGTTATGAGGGTAGGAAGGGAGGGTCATGGGCACCCAGAACACCATGTCCCAGTGTGGGTTTCCCAGCCCTGGATCCTAGCATGATGATAGGGTTTAAGGGATGGCTCAGGAACCCGTATTTGGTTAGGGTTATCAATATTGGGATGAATGTGTGTTAGTTAGTACATTCATTTCCTTAGGATTTAACAGGCTATTAACATCGAAACTCTCTAAAGGGGAATTTAGAGGTGCCATATTGGACCACAGAACTGAGGCACTGCCTGGAGGTGCCAGCAGGTTTTACACTCGGGGGAAAATTCATCCCAGGAAGTAGTGTTTTGGGTCTGTGGGGATCCATTGCAGCCCTGGAGGTAGCAGAAAGGGAGATGTCAGGGTGAGGGGGAAGAGGGTGATTGGCTTGCCATGGGCAAAGTCACCATTCGCAGAGACCACAGTGCAAACAGCACCCCGCCAGATATGCAACCATTTCCTGCCACCTCCCTGCTCTGTCTGCACTCTCCCTGGCCACCCTGGTCAGCCAGTCCTCCCGACCAGCCCGTGCCCTCACTCCCCTTTCTCCTCTCTCCTGCAGGGTACCTGACAGTCAACATTGAGCCTCTCCCACCTGTGGTGGCTGGGGATGCCGTGACCTTGAAGTGTAACTTCAAGACGGATGGTCGCATGCGTGAGATCGTGTGGTACCGGGTAAGTTGCCACCACTCCCCGTGGCCTGGGCTGGCAGTAGAGTCCCCAGAACCGTATGGGTGCCCTCATCAGAATGACTCCATCCTCAGTTCTTAGCAGCCCTGAGCTGTCCTGAGCCAGGTCCCCACCTGCTACTGACACCATTATCAAAGACTGCTTAGTCCAGTCTCCTCTGGTCCTCACGGTGGGTCTTGTTCTGGCCTCCTTTGTGCTCCTGACACACCCATACTCTTGGGAAACCCCAGTAGATCCCAAGCTTGAGTTCCTCGGGCCACCGTGGGCCGTGGTCTCAGTGTAACAACTAATCAGTGTCTAATGGTGGAATTTGGGGCACGAGGCTTTGGGTGATGATTTTGGCAGGGAAAAGAGACAAACAGGAAGGCTTTTTGCCTTTAAATCCAATTACAGAGACGCTCGGCCACCTAATCTGATTCATGGTGTGTCTGGCACCATGTTCAAGTTCAAGTTCAGGTCTGAGAGGGATGTTGTTAGAGACGAGCAGGTGCCCACCTGCCCAGGGCCATATGTGGACAACAGGAAGAACCACTCTGGGTCTTGGGCACAAGGGGCCTTTTTAGCCACCGATTGAAATCTTCTAGTGTCTGGATGGGGCATCCCAGTCTGGTCTCTCTTTAGCACAGAGGTCTTGGAGCCAGACTCAGGAGAAGGTCTGGTGTGCACCGATTCTCTTCTTGCAATGCCCTGTAGGGATGCGCAGAGTGTAGTGCCGCCATCTTGGGAGGGAACTTCCCTTCTATCTTAAACAGAGGTTGGCAACATTTTTCAGTGACGGCTGAGATTATAAGCATCATCCTTTCTGACGCTGACACTACTCAACTCCTCTGTGGTAGCTCCCAAGCAGCCTCTGACAGTGTATAAACGAAAGGGCATGGCTGTGTTCCAATAAATCTTTATCACGGACCCCGAAATTTGAAATCTGTGTAATTTTCAAGTGTCACAAAATCTTATTTTTCCTTTTTTCTCCAATCATTTAAAAAAGGTAAAAATCCATTCTTAGCTTGCAGGCTACACAAAAAACAGGTCACAAGCTGATTTGGTTCATGGGCAGCGGTTTGCAAATCCCTGATCTAAAGCCACACTTTTCTAATCTTTGTAAATTGCATCGCCCTTTCTTTAGTGGATAACACAGTCCAGTGAAGCCACTCCGGATGGAACAGAGAAGCATGGAGGGGAGAGGAAGGGGAGGGGGCAGGTGGTAAGTGGGCACAGCTTGGTGATCTTAAGTCTGGCGCTCTCCCCTCTGCTCCTTCGAGCTACCACCACATCTACTCTCAGTGCTTGGGAGCTCAGTGCTAGAGGAACCTCTGGGGCATGCATGGTATTCAGGATCTTGACTCAGCTGCCCTCCTCAACCTCGAGTGCTCTCTATCCAGACTTGCTTTGAAGCAGCCTGTCGCTGCTGCTCAGTCTCACATTTCTGGTCTTTGATTTATCGTTTGCTGGGTAGTGCTACTTTTTTTTTGGCTGTGATCTACGTGCCCCTTTTAACCAAAAATCACGGGTCTCCATTTCAGGGTCGCAGCCCTTCCTGCTCAGCATCAATTCTAGTGCCTGCCACTCAAGCTGTCCAGGTAACCTGGACCTCACAGGTGTGATCCTGATGTCCAGCCCCCTGCAGGGTCCCAGCCTTAGAGGAGGGCTCCACCCTAGATAGAGCTGATGGACCTAGAGAAAGACGAAGCATATGTTAAGTAGTGCCATGAACTGAATCACTAAGAGGCGTATTTACAGGATATGGAAACTGCTTGGCTGACACAGGCTGCGAGCATCTCATTAGCACCTGGCAGAAGGACAGGGATAAATTAACTCCAGCTCACTGCTGGCGATGGGATACATCTCTCCCTCAACCAGTCCATAGATGGGATCAGAGGGAGGGGTGATGAAAGACAGATAGAGATGTGGAGACACAGCGGGAACGGTAAATGGGGTAAAGGTGGGAGGGCACTTGGAGATGGGAGAATAACTGTGGGCACCTTGTTGCCTTCCAAGCTCTTGAATCCGCTATCCTGACTTTGGTTAGAAATTGAACGTTGCCACAATCACTGTGGTGAACATCTCCCTGCAGAGTTAAGGGTGAGGCCCGTGCCAAGGTGGTACCCGAGTGTGGAAAGTCAGGTGCAGGCTTCTGCCTGGCTCCACCCTCTATTCCTGAGGATAGGGAGTAGGGCTCCCAGATGCCCCATCCTGGGCCAAACAGAGACTCCTTTTCCTTCTGCACCCCCAGTGCTGAGAATCCCCTGCCCCCACCGCCATCTTTCTCTCCCTGACCCAGCCTGCAATCCCACTGATTATTTTAAGAATCAGTGGCATCTCTTACGGGCGTCGAGCCCTGCATAGCGGGCTATGGTAGGCTGCACTAATTAATTTATTTTATTTCATTTCACATCCTTTGACTGTGGGCCTCTGGAGCAGGGTATGCAGATGTATGCAAATCGTATGCAAATCGGCCACTGGAGCCAAAAGCTGGGCCCTTATAATTCTGTAGCTGGACTGAGGTGGTGGCTCAGCTGACTGGCTTCTCTTCTTGGGACCAGGGGAGCCTTCGTGTCCTGTCTGTGAGGAGGGGGGGCAGAAGACAGAAGGAAATTCCAGGGAAGGGGCTCCTGGCTGCCAGTTTTCTCTTTTCCTGCTGCATCTCTGGCCTCCATTGCAGTAGCCTGTTTTCCCAAGAACCCAGCTGAAGGGAGAGAGATAAGAGCCTACCAAGACGGAGGCTTCAGGGGCCAAGGCCAGGGCTAGGCTGCTGGATGAAACAGGAGAAGCATCGACTGGTGTTCCAGTCTCCTCCAGCCAGACCTTCCACTTCTACCAGACAGACCCCCCCAAGGCTTTCTTCTCCCCCCGGGCTCCCTCTCTCTCAGCCTGCCCTGGTCCAAGCAGGGAGCTGCCGGCTGTTTGTTTTCTGTACGTGCATTTGCTTTCCTTCCCAGCTTGCATTCCCCATGCCCCGTGAATGAGCTCACAGAGCCCAGCTTGGAAGGAAATGAATAGATCACACAGGCCCAGCCAGAACTGTGTCTCTAGCTCTGATAGAAGGGAAAAGTAGGGCATTGTGACGAGGCCACCACTGTCCACTCAACCCAGTGGGCAGAAAATGGCCCAGAATGTTTGTAAAGCCCAGAAGCCTCCCCTGTGGTCCTAAACATGTTATCTTAGCGACAGGATCGTCCTGAGCTTTCAGAAAACATGATGAATGGATTGGAGTCTTTGGGAAAATTGAGTGAGCTGATGAAATTTTCTAAAGCCAAAGGGATCACCTTCTTGGGCTTAGCAAGACCTCTTGCTGAATGTTCGGGAAGGTCTTGCCTGTGAACTCCTTGAGAGAGTGAAAGGAGATTGGGGGAAAGTTTCAAGGGCCTGAGCATTGGACACTTTGCCCTATGGTCTGGCCACTGGGGAGCAGCTAAGCCAATTGTTAGAAGAAAATGTCAAAACTAGAAGAGATGACTCAAGACCGTGTGCATGATCCAAGCACCTGGGTCTGGGTTGTCCAGTGTGGTAGACACTAGACACATGTGTATGTTTACGTTTAAATTAAATCAAATCAAATCAAATTAAAAATCATTTCCTCAGTCAGACTAGCCCCATTCCAAGTGCTCACTGGCCACATGTAAGCTGGTGGTTGCTATATTGGACAGAGCCAGTATAGAACATTTCCATTATTGCAGAAAGTTCTATTGGAAAATCTGATCTAGGTATTTGAAATTTTTTCCTGTGAATAAACTTCTAGAATATACTGTCCTTGCTTGGAAAGGAAATAGCAGTAAATGCTCGTTGAACCATTTTTTCAGGAAAATTTGCTTCAAAATGAATTTCAGTAAAATGAATTTTCTTTGTTTTGTAACCTTCCATCATCAGATTGTGTATGTGTGTGTCTGGGTGTTGGGAGGGATTGTAGGAAGTGAGAAGTGGTCTTTATTCTCAATGACCTCTTTGAAAACATACAGAAGATTGTCAGAAGGGTTGTAAGGCCCCTGAAGTGCTGGGTATTGTAGTTGTCTATCAAAGCCCTGTTCAACTTATGGGTATTTCATGGTCCTTTTTGCCATCTTCCTGTGTTTTTTTCCAACTGTAACATCTCTCATCTTAATAGCTTAATGGCTAATAGGGCAGAGGTGCAATTCCATGCTTCACCAGTAGGAGGCTGTCATCTAACAACCAATCTAGCATAATGATAAAGCTAGAACTTGGTTAATTATTCCTATTTATTTATGCCTACAAGGAGGGCTTTTTTAGTAATGCTGCCAATACCACTCTGAGCGGCTGACATTATGGAGCCTTTACTATGTGCCAGGCACTAGAACTGGTGCTTTACTTACATTGTTATATTCCATTTCATGTTGTCTCTGCCAGGTAGGCGCTTTTGCTAATCCTGTTTTTCAGATGAAGAACCTGAGGCCATTCTCAGCTCAAGTTGCCTTCCCTAACTTCTCCAGAAGCTGTAGGTACACCCTCCTTCATGATTCCTCCTTGTGGATCTCTACCCCAACACTTACCCCAACCTGTTAAAGTGCCTGCACCTGAACTTTGAGCATCTCCAGGGCAAAGCCTGGAGGGAAAAGTCTTTTCTCCACACTGCTTGCTCAAGGCCAAGAGCGGTGTCACCTCAGTAAATATTTGTTAAAGTAACAAATGCTAAAGCTGTAAATACAAAGGGATGTGCACATTTTGACAGGCCATGCCATGTCACCCACCCCACTTCTTTCTCAGGTGGGCATGTGTGTACAGTTGACAGCATCTGTCTGTTTGGGTGTGAGGAGTGAGGGTCTTTGGCTACTCAGGGACTTTGTGGAGTATGGGGAAAAAGGGAACATTTCTTATTAGGACACACTGTCTAAACTCATTTAGTTGGAGGTTACCTGCCTAGCAGGCAAAGCCAGAGGTCTGTTTATATCATAGAAATCCATTAGACAGCCACACGGAATCATGGGAAGTTAACCTTTTACTGCAGTTTTTATCATCCCTCCTTTGTTTCGTCTCTTTCCTTCACAATTTGTTCCCAGGGGCTGCTCTGGGCCTAGGTGGCAAGGCCACAGAAAAGAGAGCCAGATAGAGAGACGAGGAGATCTACAGTCTCTGATAACACCCCCACCCCGCTTTCAGCACCTCTTATCTCCCCTCTTTCACCTTGCAGGGAGACACACACCTGGGTATTTTGTGGTACAGATGATGCAACCTGGCCAGGACAAGCTTCCCTTTTGGGGGCTGTGCTGGGTACCTCTGCAGTGAGGGTTTGTGGCGTCTTGTACCATTAGAGAAGGAGGTGAACTTAGAGACCAGGAAGGGTGGAGTAGAGAGAGAGGATGTCGGTAGGTGGCGGAATGATGCCCATGAGTTCTGGTGTTTGATCTAACCTTTCAGCATTTTAGAAACCTCATCTGAAATTGGGCATGAAAAGATGTACTTTTCTTAAATGAGGTACTGTCTGCAACTCAGTGACCCCTGTGTTTGGCCCATTATGCAGTCATTAAAAAATGGCGGCTATTGTCCTATCATGTCTCTTGGTAGCTTAAGGGATCCAGAGAGGGAAGTCACAGAACAAGAAGGGAAGGTGTTGGGGAGGATTCACCTTGAGTTCCTTCCTGCCACCTGCATTCCCAAAGGTTATGGGCAGAGACAGCACTTTAAGCTGGTACTTTCTTTTGTTCCTGGGTGGCGGTGCTGGTGAACTCACTGGGTTTCAATTCCAGTGAGTTGGCGGGAAATACGCGCCATCACCTGGTGGGTCTTGCTTGCTCTGAGACAGGGAGCTATTTACAAATGGTTTTATTGGCATTGGCTTGCTCTATGTCAGCCCTTGACAGTGATAAAACCAAAAATGACAATCACCAGGGAACATTCCAGTCCAACAATATCACAAGGACAAGAAGTTAGGTACTCCTTTGGGTGATTGACAAAGACCAGAGTTGGAGTCCCAGAGAATGGGGCAGGACCACTCTGACTGAGAGTCTAGCCTAGCAGCCACTCAACCAACCTGGCTGCTCCTTACAACTGCCCTGGACCCATATCCTGATCTTAGGCTCACAGATCTTACAGCTACCAGATCTGGAGGACTTGAGTCAGGAAGACAGGAGCCAGGGCTGAGCCTACCCAAGATGCCTTGTCCAAACCTCCTGTCCCTGCCCTGGCCTCCAGGGTGTGCCCCATGCTCAATCTTATATTGGTCACATGGGAGGGAAGGAAGCCAGACAGGGCCCACCAAAGGACAGCTGATTGTAGGATAAATGTAATAAGACACAACAGGAAATAGGAACAAGTTTCCAAGTCCACTTCCATTGTAATACTTTTATTCCACCCCCAACAAATGCTCCGCCCTCAACCATAGTTATATTTTATCCATCCTAGACTGGTCATCTAGCTCCTCCTGGTGGGGGATAGGGTGGGGGGGGTGGGGAGGTGGGATGATGGAAGAAACCACCAGCTCCTCCTCGAGGTCAGAGTGTGAATTGCAATCATTGCAGCCCCAGTCTTTGGTCTTTTTATGAAAGTTTGGCTGTAAACGGCAGGGGTCCCCCATTCTGACAGCTCATTAGAATTTTTGGAGAGGCCACGAAAAGTACAGTGATGCCTGAGACTCATTCTACAGTTACTGAATCAGAATCTCCGGGACTGGAGCCTCAGGCCATTTGTACTTTTAACGAGCTCCCCAGATGATCGCAATGCACTCAACCCAGCCAGGGACCTGTTATGGTGTTTGGGAAACTCTGACAGAGGGAGCGGCTCCGCTCATTCATCCAGCATTAATTCACCACGTTTGTATGAAAGCATGGTGGTTCTGGGCACTGGAGGCGGGGGTTGGATGGAGGAACAAAACAAGATTCTGAGCTTATGTAGTTTACCATGGGGGAGGGATTAAAAGGATAAACAAATAAGAAAGCTTCCAGATAATGATAAGTACAGTGCATACAATTAGAAAAGACTGATGGCATAGAGAGGGGTTGGGTGGTCAGGAAAAGGTTTTCATTTTAGCTGAGATCTCAAAGACAACAAAGAACTTACCATGCTAAGGGAACGAGGCAGAACATTACAGGCAGAGGGACAAACAAATGCGAAGGACTTTTTGTGGGAACAAGCTTTAAAGGTCAGGTTTGCCTTATTGAAAGGTCATTTCTGGGTGGAGAATGGATCATTGGAGAATAGATAAAGCCTGGAGATTTATACTCAGGGGCAAGAAGGGGACCGATGGTGTCTAAAGCCATAGGCTAAGGTGAGGTGACTGAAGTGGCAAAAACAGAAGTGGACTCAATGCTGGACCCTCGGGCACTTCAAGATTTGGAGGAAGAAAAGTAGACGCCAGCAAGATAGGAAGAAAGCAAGGAGAATGAAGCGTCCCAGATTCCAAAAGAAGAAAGGGTTTCAAGAAATAGAATAGTCAGCTCCGTTCACCACTTCAGTGAGTGACTTGGGAATCTGGAAATGACCAAGAACTTGACAACATGGGGACCTGGACAAAAGTAGATTCTTTGGCACTAATGGGGGCTAAAGCCTGACTGGAGTGGTCTGAGGGCTGCATTAAAACCAGCGGTGAAATGGCCTTGAAGTTGTTATTGTTGAAGAGATTTGACCTTGAACTTCTGTTAGGTTCACCTCCATTGGCATGTTGCGCATAAACCACCAAGTGCATTGTCTTTTCAAACCAGCCCTAGCCCTTCAATCTAGAGCTGGTGGCTCTCCTCAGGAGTGTTAAAGTGGCTGCCAGAGAGTTTTAGTAGATTCTACAGTATTTAAATAATGCTTTTGGTGTTTGATGGCTAGATCCAGCCCCATCATTCAAATGACTTGGTGGCCTTTGAACAATAGCCATCTTTACATCTTCCTGAGTGTGGTACACAGGGCTGGAAACACAGAGAAGGACAAGGTGGACCCAGTTCCTTCAAGGGGAGGGCTCCCAGGCGAGTCATGTGTCTCTGGCCTGGAGCTTGTTAGGGGCTGTTTATTTATGTGGCCAATAGGTTTGATCACACTTCCATGTCACAGGGATTTGTGCTAAACAACACATCCTATAGATAGAGCACTCACGCACAAGGAAAATAGGCTTCACTTCTGTTTCTTCTTCGTCTCTTTTCTGCCTGGCCAAATCTTACTCATTCTCTCCTCTGGGGAGCCTCTGACCTCTCTGACCAAGGTGGAATTAGACGATCACCTGCTGTGCTCCCTCAGCATCTTGTACATACTTCGATTAGAGAGATGGCACCTGGCATTTTCGTTATCTGCCTTTGCATCTCTCTCTGAGTTATTTTTCTATTTCTCCAATGTGTGTCATGGTCACAGAAGATCTCGGCCAGGGGCCTTCTGTGGGGTTGTAGGGATCCCTAGGAAGTATGTGGATGTACCTCTAGGGGTACTTGAAACCCCAGAAGTTTGTCCAATACATTGTGTGCATTTTGGGGGGCAAAAAAGGGCTGGAGATTCCTACAGGACTCTGTGACATCTCTCCCATCCTGGAAAGCACCAGAACCACAGCAGCAGGTATCCAGGTGTTCTTGGACGCAAGTAGTGTAGGCATCTCATTATCTCCACCCTTGGGTCATCAAGGGCCATACTCAGGATGGATCTTGGAGTCCCAGGGACTGAAAGGCCTTGTCAGAAAGGCCATGAGAGGTCCCTGAGCTTTCCAGGGGCTGGGGTGGGGACAGGTGGATGGGAGGGGCTGCAGCCAGCCTCAGGTGAGAAGCTCGCCGCTAGGTGATTGGGATCAGTCCAGACACCATTGCTTAGTCAGCCTGGATATTCACACAGATGCCCTTGGACTGGAAAAGGAGATAAAAGGGGGGAAAAAAAAAGACCTGCACTGGCATCACTTCACTACTCTCTCTGGCATGAGGGGAGGTTCTTTTGACCAAAGAAATCTGTCTTCTCTTGGGGATTAAGATCAGGTTTCTGATACTGGCATTGAGACAATTTCCTTGATATGAGCTCTTTGCTTCCAGACTATTGAGGGGGATAGCAACGGTTGGAGTGGATACTCTAATAACAAGATGTTCCATTGGACCGCACAGTGATTGGCTCTCCCATTGGATGGCCGTGAAAGATAATGTAGACTACCATTTCCAGGACCAGCACGTGGAGTGCACCCTACAGAGTATGTCCTCACTTACAGAGAGGAGAAATGAGCAGGTGCCTGGGTGAGCATCCTGCTGTGTGACCTTGAAGAAACCATGCTCCCTCTCTGAGCTTCGGGATCTTCATGGAATGTGCTGCCCCTTCCACTCCTCCCTCCCCACCCGTCTTTTCCCCAGAGGACTCCAGGCTGGGGGAGGAAGTGGGAGCTTTTAGGGTCAGGACACCTCCAAGGTGAGTCTTGGGCAACATTTCCTCAGGGGCGGGGGTCCTGGCCTGGGCTGCTGTCGGAGCATCTGAGCCTGTGGAATCTGGGAGCTGTATTAAGCCCAAGGTGTGATTTCCAGCAGATTCTCCTCGACTTTCATATGCCCTGTTGGGTGTAAATGACAAGGGGGCTTACTTAACTTGTCAGAGAAGGATTAAAGGTGAACTTCTGCTCCAGCACACCAACAAAATAAAGTAACAGGACTGAAATGAGGGATGCTCCCTTCCCCCAGCCCATCTTCCTCCTCCCATCTTCACCTTTTCTTCCCTGGGTGCAAGGACCCTTGGAACAGGTTGGCCTTCCCTTTCAGAGAAGCAAAGCCCCACTTCTCTTTCTAAAACACACATCTGACCCTACCATAACTACCCCTTCCCCCACACACTTCCCAAGAGCCCCCTAGCCCCTTGAAGACCAAGTTCAAGGTCATTGGCTCAATCTACAAGGTCCTTTTTGATTCAATCTCTGTCAACTGATTACTCCAGCCTTGCTGATTACTCCTACCACGTCCCCAAATGGGCCCAGCACGTGAATCATATGGCTTATTTGCAGTTCTCAGAATGTGCCAATGCTCTTTCCCACCTCTGTGCTGATGCATATGCCACTGCCTCTGCCCGCAGCGCCCTTCGCCCCCTCTGTCTGGCCAGCCCTGGCTTGCCCTCCAAGGCTCAGCTTCATTGTCACCCCTCAGAGACCTTCCCCACCATCTTTTCCCCTTCAGTCTTCTTCCCCATTCAGCTGCCATGACCCAGGCTGAGTTAGATTCTCACAATGCTATCAAAATACTCAGAACTCTGCCATATGACTTAGCATGCTGGGTTCGTGTGTTCATTTAGGCAGCAGATATTTCCCAAGCGCCTATTATGTGCCAAGCATTGGGAATAGAGCACAGAATAAAAACAATGTGGCCCAGCTTCTACGGAGTTTGTAGTTAAGTGGGGAAAAACAGGTATCACATGAAAGATTGTCCAGTAAATGCTTCTTTAAAATTGTGGTCATGGCCCCAAAGGAGAAGGACAGGTGTCTGCCAGCTGAGAGCTTGTGATAGGGGGATTGAATGTAATAGCTGAATGTCTCTCTCCCAGAAGGCAAGCCAACCCCTTGCTGTCAGGGACCAGGATCTGTTTGTCTTTCTCTCCTGAGTGTCTAGCATGATGCTGAGCACACAGCTTAGAGAATGGAAAGATGGATAGAAGGATGGATAGATGGAAGGATGGATAGAAGGATGGATGGATGGACGGATGGATAGAAGGAGGGATGAATGGAAGGATGGATGAATGGAAGGATGGATAGAAGGATGGATGGATGGAAGGATGGATAGATGGAAGGATGGATAAAAGGATGGATGGATGGATAGAAGGATGGATAGATGGAAGGATGGATAGAAGGATGGATAGATGGATGGATGGATGGAAGGATGGATAGATGGAAGGATGGATAGAAGAATGGATGGATGGATGAATGGAAGGATGGATAGAAGGATGGATGGATGGATAGAAGGATGGATAGATGGAAGGATGGATAGAAGGATGGATGGATAGACGGATGGAAGGATGGATAGAAGGATGGATAGAAGGATGGATAGATGGAAGGATGGATAGAAGGATGGATAGATGGATGGATGGAAGGATGGATAGATGGAAGGATGGATAGAACGATGGATGGATGGATGGATGAATGGAAGGATGGATAGACAGATGGAAGGATGGATAGAAGGATGAATAAAAAGATGGATGGATGAATAGATGGATGGATGGATGGATAGAAGGATGGATAGATGGAAAGAAAGTGGATAGAAGGAAGATGGATGGATGGATGGATGGATGGATGTGGCACTGAAGGACATAGAAGTAAACATTCAGTTGGAGAGGCAGAGAATTTTCTCACCACTGGAGCTTTTCAGCAATGCATGGGACACCTTGGGGACTGATGTTCTCCCCCTGGAAGTGTCTAAGCAAATGTCAGCATGGCCACCTGTCAAAAATGCAACAGGAAGGATTCCCAGCCCAAATGAGCACAAAGTGAGTTGACCCTCTGGAATCATAGGCTGCATCAAGTTCAGCTGCCCAGCAATGACACTGTAAAAGAGATGGGGGTGTAGTACCCAGCGAACTTGGCCAGTTGGGCTTGAGAATAGGACTCCTGCAGAAGCCAAGCCTTAGGAAAGTTCCAGGTTCCCCAGGAGAGGGGGCAGTGTAAGGGTTCTGAGAACCAGGCCTCTGTGTCTGTAAGTGTCCAGAGAGGGTTTCCCACACTGGAGTGAACACGCAGAGGCACCAAGGCCAGCATGAGGAAGGGGAGGATGTGAAGGGATGTAGTAAGATCCAGAAGACCATCCAAACCCCTTATAAAACACATCTCTGATCACATCACCCTGCTTTGAACACATCAGAGATGCCTCCCCATTGTTTTTAGGATAGAGACCAAAGTCCCTGGTGTCACCTTACAGGGCCCTGCATTATCTGGCCCCTCTGGGTCCTCTCCCTGTATGTGTCCATGAATGAATCAGCTGAGAATATTCTGGGTCCTCCAAGAGCCTTGAGAGAAGGAAGAGGAAGGACTAGACCTGGGAAAATTAGGTGAGGGGAAGGAATTTGCTCCACGTCTTGCTGCTGGAGAGTGGTTAAGTCCCACTTGAACCCTGAATATCTGAGCCCAGAGCTGTGCTTTTTATGTCAGGCCCCATGGAAAGTCATAAATATCTTGCTTGGGGTGGGAAGAGTTCCCCCTGAATGATGGGCAGCACAAGGGCTGGACCCCAGAAAGGCTGCATCCGTCTAGGTTAGGCATCCTGCCAGAGGGTAAGACAAGACTCACCCCATCTCTCCCTCACAGGCATCGTGACCACCACCGATGTGCTATAGGTCAGGTGACATGCTAGGCCTGTTACCAAAATCCCCTCACTGAATCCTCACAGGAACCACTCACTGCTGGAACTATTATTCATTTTAGAGCTGGGGACACTGAGGCTCAGAGAAATTAATGATGTGGCCCAAGTCTCATAGATGGAAGGAGAGAGGGGATCTGTCTGACTTCCCCCCACCACGGCCTGACCTCAGTGCCCAGGCTGGTCAGCAGGACTGCTGGGGTGGCCTGGCTCCCTCTTTGGGAAGCACAGCCACCTCCTCCACGGGGGAGAGATGGAATGGGCTGGCAGGGGCAGGAGAGCAGTCTGGGTCTGACTGCCCGGGCTGCCCCATCATCACACTGCCAGAGCCACCTGCCTGCAGAGCTAAGCGGTGCAGGTCCAGGCAGAACCTGTCAACGTGAACAAGGAGAGCTTGAGGGAAAACAGCTTCCACCTGCAGAGATGACGCAGGCAGCACGGCTCACCTGCCCCGAGACAAACACGCAGGGCAGAAGGGGCAGAGGAACGGGCCTCCCCTCTCTCGCCTGCCCCCTGCCTGCCCCTCCCAAGCTGGACTCCCCTTTGGTGAAGGTTGGAAGATGTTGGGCGGTGCCAACCACAGCTGAATCTCCTTCAAATGCTGACACACAGACCTTAGGAATCCTGTGAATGAGGGAGACAGGTCCCTGGCACATCTGATTGGAGACTGTTCTTTAGGAAATGGGGTTGTGTTATTGTTGTTGTTATTTTGCAAGGCGGTGGAGTAACTCCGATGAGCCTAAACACGTATTATCAAGTAGTGGTTCTTGAGGGACCTGCCTTAATGGCTATAATAGTCATTTCAATTGGCACATTAATTATACGTGAGCAGGTGCTTCTGAAATAATTGAGGGTGTCAGAAAGCTGTTTATTTCCTTAAGTGGTTTAAACATTCCCCTTTAACCCTGTTTACTCTATGAATATCAAATCATGCAAGGCCCGTTCTCTGCAGACAGGGAAGCGATGCCCGTCTGAATCTGAGACCTCTGAATTAGTGAGGTCTCAAGTTCGTTCGTTCATCCCTTCAGGTAGAGAGCTGACACCTAAGCAGGGTACAGCTCGGAGACGCCGTCCTTGGCTCACAATGTGCTGAGAGAGACAGGTGTCACGCTGGCACAGAGCCCCCACCTGTGTCTGCAGCTACTCGGGAGTGAGGAGGGACCACGGACATGGCAAGCAGAGGCAAAAACAGGTGCCACAGTCCAGAGGTGATGCAGCTGACTCCCACCGGTGCTCAGTGGAGGGGCAGGAGGAAGGGGAAGCTGAGGGCAATTGGGGACCCATATCAAGTGTGAGGTGCCTTGCAGTGGAGCTTGGGCATATCCACAGGGATCAGTGGGAGGATTTTTAAGAACAAAAGCACTACCATCCAAATTAGAAAACTCCATACCCCTTCCCTGAGATGCCCCCATAAACAACTTAGACTTAACACGGCCAAAGCGAAACTCTGTACTTCTCCACTAAACCCATCCATCCTTCATTCCTCCCCCAGTAAATGGCATCACTATCCACTTGATTTCTAAAGCCAAAAAGATAGGGGCCTTTCTGTCTCCTCCCTTCCTTTCCCCTGTCCCTGTCCCCAGCACCTCTTTCATTTGGACCATCCTAAAATACACGCGCTTGATCCACTGGCTCCTTCCTAACTCCCAGCTTACCATGCCAGCCAGTGCCTCCCTGCTTCCACTCCTGTCTCCCCAGCCCATGAATCCAGTATGCACACAGCAGCCAGAGTGCCCTGCCCCTCCCTGGCCTCCTCCATGTCCTCTGCCTTCTCTGAACATCCCACACATCCAAATCCCTGTGTGCCAGGCCCCTGTGCTGGGTGCCATTGGAATTTCAAGGACTAGCAGCCTGACACCCCCCCCACCCCCACCCACCCCCCCGCCAAAGTGAGCATGTGGCCCAGGCATGGAGAGGCTGCTCACCCCGGGGGACTCTGAAGGCAGGATGGTCTGAGGCCAGCGCCAGCCTCCACCTCTTCTCTATCTTTTGCCCACGCCCCCCATATCTATGTCTATAAAATGGGAGGGCAACAGTAGTGCTGACCTCGCGAGAGGGCAGCGAGAGTAGCCCCAGGACGCAGTGTGCCTGGAACAGTCCAGACTGTGATTGTTACCTCAGGGCGCACATTAAGAGCGATGCTCCTTCAATCTCCAAAGCATCCTACTTTGCACCAAAGATGACACTGTCGCTAATTCAGCATCCGGGAGGTGCTTAGCAAATGTGAATTCTTAGGATGGCACCCTAGCTCTCTGAGCTCATAGGCTTCGGGATAGATTCAAGGACTGCACCCCTGCATTGCCCCCGGTTGGAAAGTATCTGAAACTAAAACTCTGAGTTATGGGTAGGAAGGAGGGATGGAGCCCCTAGTCTTCAGGATTAAGAGAAAGCTGTCCTTGGCCTTCACCTCCCTCTCCCTGCCCAGCATGAACAACGTGCCATGATCCTACCCGGCTCACCCTCTCTGTGCCCCGGTATCCCTGTGTCCCATGATGAACTTAGGATGCTGCCTAGCGCTATATAAATGTTGGCTGGTGTTATATTTATTGAACTTATTATAATTTCTTGCCTTATTCCATTGTCTAAAATTTCTGGAATGCTTATCAGAAGTGTTTCCCTGGCTTATTTCTGATTTTCATAGGAATGCATTTATTATTTTAACCTTGCAGGCAAAATTTCCTGCTGATTTCTGATAACCATGCCTTTTCGTGACGAATAGGGAGGTGACTTCTCTTCCAATTTCACCTAGAGTTTTTGCAAAGAAAACTTAATGAAATGCTTCTTAAAAAAAAAAAACCTATTGAAGTAATCGTATGGTTTTTCTCCTTTCATTTACTAATGTAATGAATTATGTTGATGTTTTTCCTAATAAGGAGCCTCCATTGGGTTTTTATAATTTCTTTAAACAAATAGCTTGTGTACCAAATTAAAAGAACTCTAAAGTATTTATTTTTTATTATTATAAATGGAATCTTTTTCATTGGCTTTTCTGTGGGTCTCTGGGATGTAAGAAAGCAATTGATTTTTTGGTGGCTTTATCTTGCATCCTACAAATTAGATGAATTCATTTTTTTTTCTCTTTAATAAGCATGTGGAGGCTGAATTGTTTAGGCATCCAATCTGCCCAGCTGATGTTTTTCTTTCTTTCTTTCCTGCATTTTCGGGGACTTTGTGTTTATCAGCGAACAGGCATCTGGTGAGTGCCTACTAAGCTCCAGGCACTGGGTCCAGCTCTGCTTTCCTGACTCTCGTGGCTGTTTGGCAGGGGAGGTGGTTGGAGCACCCCCCTCGGCTGACATATTGAGAGCAGGGGCCCCAGAAGGGAAAGACTTGAAGGAGGTCCCAAAGCCACCCGAATCAGGAGTCAAACACAGATCAGGCCACCTGACTGATGACTCTGCCCTTTGAGGGATAGAGATAATTAACTTTGACCCAGAAGGGGAAACCAGAACTTGGAAATGCAGTGGGCGTATCTGGCCGTGAACGTGAAGATGGACGCCCTTACCCTGAAGTCTGGCCTTGAACTTTCCAACTCTCTGTCCCTCTTTTTGTCCTTCCATGTGGGACTTGCTGGAATTAAAAAAGAGCAAACCTTTTTTTCTGTCAAGCAGCTAGGACCCTGGGGGGCCTGAGATGTAGTTACAACACATGCCACCATCCCAGGCTTTCCTGGAATCTTTGCACGCGGGTCTCCTGCTTCTGGAGCGAGCGTGTCTAAGAGGCTGATGGCATTTTAGTTCCCAGCAGGCTCCCCTCCCTGCCCGGCAGGCCTCTCGCTGCCTCTTGCTGCCTCCAGTCCCTCACTTTCCTGCCTGTAGATTTGCTCTCGGTTTTGAGCTAATTACTTTGTCTCATTGCTGCCGCGGTGACTCTTCCTAGCATCTGACACCCCTGTGAGCACGCGTCTTGTAATCTCCCTTCACCTAACACCAGTCGACTTAATTATCCTTGTGGAGCTCAGGACTCCAACCTCCAGGCTTGCTCTCTGCAATTCCTCTCCGCTGTCTCGCCCCTCGGGTTTCCTCTGGCTTCCTGCAAAGATGGCAGCTGGTGTCTGGCTGTGGACTCCCTGGAGTTATGCCCCAAACAAGGTGCCTGACGAAGAAGGAAAAGAGATGGGAGTCAGTGTGCACTGCAGCCACCAAACTCCATGCTTGGGACACTTTTTATGAATCCTACCGCCACCACCCCCCTCCCTGGGCGGTTTGGGGCAGCTTGTCCAACGTGCCCCATGGCGCTGGAGAGCTGCCCTGCCCACACCAATCACCTGAACCTCCCAGGACTGAGCATACACTGGCTTGCTGATTCCCCACAGCAGCCCTCTGGGCCGGTACTGTCATTGTCCCCATTTTACAGATGAGAAGATTAAGGCACAGAAAGGCAGTAACTTCCTCGGATTCAAATCCTAGCAGTTTAATTTCAACTTCTAATTCAAAATGTGAGTTCCTCCTCCCCCAAATTTCCCCCCACAAACATACATGCACACACCCTGCCCCGACACATAGAGCCGTTAACAAAAAGGAAGAAATACTCAAATGAAAAGGGCCAGGAATGGAATTGTCTAGACTGGCATAGAGGATTTTTCCCCGGCACTGGAGAGAAACGCTCACATAACACCAGCACAGCAGATGCGGCCAGCTTATTGGGATGGAAAGTGTCCCCCACGCTGAATCCGTGCCTCTGCCTCACTTCCATCCTGTCCGTGCTCCCCGGGAGAGGCTGAGCCCACAGTGGGAGCCTGGCCGGCCAGCGCTGGCTACCTCCACGTCAACAGGAGACACGGAAACGCATTTCAAGCTGCCAGAATTAACCCCTCTGTAGGTCTCACAACTTTACACAGCACAGGGGAGCTTTGGGCTGACGGTCGGAGGCTGATTTCTGCAGGCTGCAGAAGTTCTGTGGCGTGATTGATAGATTGCCTTTGTAGAGAAGCGATGCTGGGATTTTCCATTAGAACAGAGTGGCTCGCTGTTGTGGCTTTCTAGAAAGTCGGAGGGTAGGGGCTGGGAAAATGCTACTGAAGCCAGCAGCCGGTCTCCGTCTTGGGGCCTGGAGAGGTTCGTTCAATATGTCCACTTCGTGCCTGCCGAGGTGCCGAGGACACAGATACTGGTGAGACAAAGGACAGCAATGCCACGTGGCGAGTTCTCCGGAGCTCTGGGCAAAATTCCTTCATTTATCCAGCATCCCCAGGTCATTCGTTTACCGAACAAATATTTATGGGGCACCGACGGAGGTGCCAGGCCCCGTGTTAGGTGCTGAGAATAAATAGGCCTTGAACAAGATTGTTCTCTCTGCTCCCAAGGAGCTTACATCCTCTGGGGGTGCAGAGCAGATAGACCAGACTGCCTGTCGAGTGGTGGAGGAGGTACATCGTGTGGACCCCCCCAACCCAGAGGCTTCCCAGAGGGAGGAAAGTATTATGGCAGCTACCCTTTGAAGAGGAAAGAGAGCTGGGCCAGGAGCCTGTGCAGGCCTCCTGAGATGAGGGGAAATGTGGCACGCACACAACCCCCAAATTAAACTGGGCCAGCTAGCTGGAGCCCAAACAAGGAGAGGTGAAGGAGCAGCTGGAGAGGTCAGGAGGGCCCAGGTCAGGAATTCACCTTGATGAGCCTTTGAACTTAACCCTGAGAGCAAAGGCTGATGGCTCCCCTTCTGTTTTTAATTTCAGATTAATATGAGGGTACAAACGTTCACGTTCCTTGTTTTCAATTCAAGGTGAAGTTCAAGTCCTAGTTGAGCCCTTCACCCAGGGGGCGTTCTGGATACCTTTATGTTGTACACATTAAGAGATCTCCCCAATCACCCTCCTTCCTTCCCCTTTCTTCTTTCCCCTCCCCCTTGCTAGACTCTATTTGTGGGGTTTTGGTATGGATTTGAGGTTATTTATATATTGGTTTCATATTAGTATTGAGTACATTGGATACTTTTTTCCCATTCTTGAGATGCTTTACTAAGAAGAATGTGGACATTGGCACCAGAATGTTTATTGCAGCTCAATTTATAATCACCAAGATGTGGAATCAGCCCATGAATGGATTAACAAACTGTGGTATTATATACACCATGGAGTACTATTCAGTCATAAGAAAAGATGGAGGCTTTATCCTTTGTGTTTACCTGGATGGAGGTGATGGCTCTTATTCAGTAGAGGAGCAGAGCAGCCCAGTCCTACAGTCCTATTTGCTCACTGGCTGGTGTGAGGCCCATGAACTAGGACTGGGGGAGGGTAGGAGGTGCAAGGGCAGGGCTGGGGGTCCTGATTGGGGGCTGCTGCAGTGATCCAGGCCAGCAAGGGTGCCAGCCTGGGTCAGGAGGTGGAGCATGGGTGGTGGGTGAACCGCCAGGGCCAGCTAGACACACGGCAGAGAGAACAAACTGTTGAGTTCACTTCACTCAGGGCAGGCTGGAGGCGCCTTTTCACCAGATGGAGAAGGTGAGGGAGAGGGAAGGGTGGTCGGGCAGGGGTGGCCACATGTGCCAAGGCAGCGCTGGCATCCAGAGTGCCCTCTCTGAGCTTACAGAGCTTGGCCGCTCAGTCACATCACCACTCCGAAACCCACGCCCAGTTTTGCTTTAGCAACATCTCTGCTCACCCTGGGCCTCTAAATCTTTCCGGTTGTGGCCAGAGGAATGGCCAAGAGCCATGTGGCCAAAAGAAGTCCCAGCCTTAAAAGTAAAACCTACCAACGTCTGCCTTGTTTCCAGATTCCAGATGTTGTCTATGCTTCCCTGTGCTGGCCAGTGGGGAAGGGCCGGGAAACCCACACCCCAGGCCCAGGTCCTAACTGCCTTCCCTTCCTTCGTGTGTCCTCAGCCTTGTTTGCGGTTGCCAGGGGAGGTCTTGGCAGGATCTGTCTCCTCTGCCAGCTCCGACATGAGGCAGACGGCCCTGGTCCTCTCCCTGGGGAGAGAGGTGTGAACATGGGGCTGGGGGCAGTGCCCAAAGCGTTCTTCAGGCCTCTGTCTCTCCCTCTCCCCTTTCTCTCGCCCTCTCCCGCTTTCTCTCCTCGTTTAGTCTCTACACACCAGGCTTGTGAGAGCTCCTGGTGAATTCACACCTGGTCTGTCCATCACCACCTACCTAAATACTGCTTTGTAAATGTCCCCGGGCTTCTCCTGGGGACTGCGACTGCATCTTCAGCATCTGTGAGATGTTCCTTCAGGGGCAAATGACCAAGTCGCTCCCCTAGGGTCAGACCAGGACCCCTAAGGGGAAGATCTGAATCAAGAGAAATTACTAATGACAAAGTATCCTCTCTTCTTTGTATTGCATCATAAACCCCATGTAATTTTTTAAAATCCTCAAAATAAGTGAAAATTATAGAGTAGAAAGAGGATTGCCACATGGTAGGCAGAGCTGGGTTGAAGTCTGAGCTCTGCCACTTACTGTTTTCATCTCTCTGGGCCTCAGTTTCCTCTTGTGCTAAGTGAGAATAGTAGTTCCAACCTCATAGAGCTATAAAAGTTAATGTCCCCATTCTACAAGCATTTATAAAGTGTCTGCGCGCTAAGGACTATTCTGGGCACCAGAATATATTGGTGAATAAGGCAAATAAGTTCCCTGCTTTCGTGGAGGCTAAGGCAACAGACCATTAATTAATTAATTAACAGGAAAATATCAGACAGTGATGAGTGTGGTGTGGATAATGTCGGGTGATGTGACAGAGAGTAAGTAAGGCTTCTTAGATCAGCTGGCCAGAAAAGATGCCTCTTAGGAAACTGATCTCTGTATGGCAAGAAGGGATGAGCTATGCAAAGTTCAGGGGAGGAAGGTGCCAAGCAGAGAGGATGTCTGTGCAGGGTGTCAGCTCGGTCCAGAGATTGAGCTGTGTGCCTGGAACACAGAGGGACAAGGGAAAGGAGAACATAAATCAGAGAAGGCTATCTCACGTCGGGGCTTTATAGATTTTATTCTTAGTGTAACAGGACTCAATGCAGAGCCTTAAATGGAGCGTGACATAACCCGATATATGTTCTAAGACGATTTCTCTGACTGTTGCGACAAGACTAAACTACTGGAGAATGTATGAGTCAAGAGAGCCTAGGTTGTGCCTCCACTAACCGTCAAGTCTCAGTGGTTTGATGCAAACAAGGTTTATTTCTTGTTCACACAAAGTTGGGTGTGGGTCTGGCTACTCTCTAGAGCAGCTCTCCTCCACAAGGTGACTCAGGAATCCAGGCTTATTTCATCTTGTAGTTCCATCCTCTCTGTATGTGTGGTTACCACCCAAAGGGGGTGCAAAAACAAAAAAGGTGTGCAAGTTGTTCTTATGGGCCAGTTTGGAAGGGGCTTAGGTCATTTCTGTTTATATTCTACTGGCCAGAACCCGGCCATGTGGCTGCAACTGCAGGGGAGACTGGGTGCCCAGGAAGAGGACAATGAATTGGGATTTGGTAACCACATAGCACTTTTTCCACTAAAGACAGGAGAGGGCATAGAGAGAAGGGTTGGGCGGGCCTTAGAGGCTTTCCAGTGAAGGATAATGGTGACCTATATGAGAGTGGTGGTCACGGGGTGCAGAGATGGTGGCTGATGCAGTGACATTTTTACCACTCTTGGTCTTGTGTCTAACCAGTAGGTCCCCACTAAACGATGGCTCTTTTTATTTTTATTGTCTGAGATTAATTTGAGGGTACAAAAAATTAGGTTACAATGATGACATTTGTTAGGTAGAGTCCCACTTATAATTACGTCCCACCTCCAAGAGGTGTGCTATACACCCTAAAATTGTGCCTATAAAGTGGGGGCACACCCATCCCTTCCCTCCCCCTCTCTCCCTGCTCCCTCATCCTCCTGCCCCCCCCCCACACCACCTTGGATTGATCTGAGTTTTTCTCTTATGTGGGCATGTGTTAATTAGATCATCTACTGGCTTCATATTAGTATTGAGTACATTGGATTCTGGCTCTTCCCTTCTTGTAATACTTTGCTAAGATGAATGTAAACAATAGCTCGTAAGATAATAATCCCTTACAGTTAAAACATTTTAGTTTTTCTCCAAGAAGTCAAATTCTCCAAATGGCTTTTTTTCTGAGTTTATAAAACCAATATGCCGAGATACTCTCTGACCAAGACTTTTAAAAGACACTGTCATGAAATCCTGGAATTTTAGCCTTGGGATGGCTCTTATAGATTTTCCAATCTGCACTCGTGAAAGAATCTGCTGATTGAAAGAGTCCTTCAGAGGTGGACATGGACTTGCCCAAGGTGCAAAGGTGGTCAGCATCTAAGCAGAGGCCAGGGGTCATGTCTACTTATCCCATATGCCTCTTATGCAATCAAGTCACTTTCAGATTTCTCCTCCCCTAGAAAGCCCATCAGTACAAAAAGCTGGAGCAGCCTGGGGC
This sequence comes from Galagoides demidoff, assembly GCA_963574575.1. Taxonomy (NCBI): domain Eukaryota; kingdom Metazoa; phylum Chordata; class Mammalia; order Primates; family Galagidae; genus Galagoides; species Galagoides demidoff. The sequence continues at coordinate 28,934 of CAUYQV010101030.1, forward strand.
AGAGTTTCTCTCTGGGTCCCATCCAACATGATCTGAGTGAAAGGGGAGGAAGGGAATCGGAGAGGACTTCATCTTGCCCGTCCAAACCCACCTGCTACTTTCTTTCCTTCCTGCTCCCAAGAAACAACATATGGTGGGGTGAGGAAGATCATGGGTCCTCATCCACCTCTGCCACGTCCTCACCATCACATCTAGAGTTGGTTGCCCAACTTCTCTGAACTTTAGACTTCCCTTTTATAAAAGGGGGCTACTGTGCCAGCTTCCACTGTTGTTACGAGGACCATGAATGAGAGAGTGTAGGTAAAGAGCATCAATTCAGAGCTTGACATCTAGGAGATTCTCAACCACTGGGAGTAATTGATGGGAAGATTTTCAGGCCTCCTCTCCATCACTACCCTGCCCCAAACCCCTGCAACACACACACCTAGGACCCTGGGTGCTGACTCTGTATCGCCCTGTCAGAGCTCTTCTGGAATGAGGACAAGTTTAGGAACTTGCTCTGCCATAATAAATGGATGCTCCCTTCTTCCCCAAGCAGGCTGCCTTTCCCAGCATCTCTATCCACTGTGTAGGGTCCACACAACCTCGCGCTTCTATAATATAAGATACAGCTATGCATCCTTGGCACCCTGCCCACCAGAGATCAAGGGGGCCTCAGTAAACCCAAACTTCCCCAGGTCATCTGATGGGCTGCACTATTTGCTGGCACCTGAATGTTCCTAAATGAGCTTCTGTTGTTTGCTTTGGATCAAATTTTCTTTACTTGAAGCCCACAGGTGCCCAGAAGAGTATCGGGCCAGCTCCCAGGATCCTGGCTGCAGCCCATCAGCCTCTCAGAAGCTGCAGGGGCCTCTTCATTGCTCTGCGGTCCTGCCCAGGGAGACCCTAGTCTGGGTCCTGCCAATCCCTGGGATCCTGGGCTTTCAGAGGTAGTTCAATAAAGAGAATTTTAAAACCTTTTAATGCTTAGCAGGGAATAAGTCCTCTGCCAAAGCACCAATTAAAGGGACAGACCAGTCCAACATGACTTTATTGCTAGCATTTTATCTGGAAGAGGAGGTGTAGGGGAGGGGCAATGATGGCTCTGGGGCCGCCCCCTTTGCTTCCTCTGACAGGGACAACTGTATCTGTTCATTGCTTCCTTGAAGGCCCCCAAGAGAAGCCCTGGGAGATAATGGAGCAAGGCTAGTCAAAGAAAACCTTTTGGAAGTGCAGACTTTCAGTTGGGCTTTCAAAAGTGGATCAAGTCAGAGAGGAAAGTGGAGAGAAAGGTGGGCTTCTCAGGTGGGGGCCCTGTGGGAACAAAGGCAAGGTTAACAGGCTGAATCAATGACGTCGGTTGACACTTTATGTCTTGGGAACCAGCCGAGCACTTTATCCAAGATCTCTGATCTTTCAAACGACCCTATGACATAGTTTGTATTTTATCACCATTTTGTAGATGCAGAAACTGAGGCTTAGGTGTTCCAACCCAGCTGATGCTCCCAGTAAGAGCTGGAGCCTGGACTCCGGCCTGGGAAGATGATCCCAGAGCTCCTGCTCTCTCTGCCAGGGTGAGAAGTGGGAGCAGAGGGGACGATGCCTCAGGAATGTAGTGGCTCTGAAGCGGGTAGGGTTTGTCTTTACCCAAAGCCCACAGGTCTCCATTTTCCTCTTTCTGAGCCCTCTGTGGGGATCTATCTCTGTCCATCCCATCGCTGGATCAGGACACGTGAGCTGGCCTGACCTTGACCCTGTCCTTCTGATCAGCTGTCTTTGTCCTTTCTATTCTAGCAGTTGCCATTAGAAACCATGTTGCATCCAAAGGATGCAACAAGATGTCAGGGGCCCGGTCTCTTGTGGCTGATGGTCTTGGGATTCTTTATCAACCACCAAATAGCCTGTTGCCTGCACTACCCCAGACGTGGGTTGCCTAAGCCAAGTGTCTGATTATTCTGGTCCACTTCTGGACTCTCCCAAAGGCTTTACTGATGTTTAGAGCTTATGAGAGCATGGTGATTATTCAGTTACATGTCCACCCATCGATCCACCTACCCACCCATTCACCCACCCATCCACCCATCCATCCACCCATCCACCCATCCATACATCAAACCACCCAACCACCCATCCATCCACCCACCTGTCTACCCATCCATCCATGTATCTACCCATCCATCTACCCACCCATCCACCCATCCATCTAACCATCCACTCACTTGTCCATCCATCAACCTATCAACTCAATCATCCATCCATCACATTTTGAGCCAATGGCCTTGCCCTCCTTAGCCTGGGCCCTTAGCACTGCAGGATGGGACTATCTGGAGAATGAAGGGGTTAGTTTACACAGCTTTTGGCAAGTGATAGGTGCTCTGAAGCCACATAGTAAAGTATATTGACCTCAAGCCCTTCCCAGACCTGGCCTTCTAGTCTCCAGCCCTTTCCTCAGTAGAGAAGTGGACAGAGAAGTGCCCCGGCACCTGGGGAAACTGAGGCTTGGCGGGGAGGCTTAGTTTGCCTTGTGTGCATGGCAATCTGGGGCCAGACTCCACTCCTCTTCCCCTACTGTGTGCTCATTCCCCAGCTTGGTGCCCCCATACATGCAGCAGCGGCTGTTGTCAATCCCAGTATTGCCCACAGTACTGTGCAGAGAGATGTGGCCACTGCCTGGTGCAGGGCTGTGACTGGAACAGATGCTGACACACCCTGACAGGGCACAGAGATGACAGAATAAAGACTCAAATCCCTTATCCTGATTATGCTGTCATGCGCCCCACTTCTCACGCCTGCCCCTATCCCATGCTCCTCGCCCTCATTTCTGTGGCTCTGCCCATCTCTCTTCTAAATTACCCCTCACCCCTTCCCTGTAACTCCCGCCTGACTCTACCCTGCCTTTCTCCCTGCGTTGAGAGCCATCTAACCCCCTACTCCCTCTCCATACCCAAGCAATCTCCCTCCATGTCCTGTCAATTCCTAAATCCCTCTCCAAGGTGTCCCCTGCCCTCCCTCCATCCCAAATCATTTCAGTCTGAATGGCTGTCCCTGCCCAACCTGCCCAGTAGTACCTGCCTGCCCATCCCCAGCCCATTCTCCACACTGTAGCTAGAGGGAACTGTCAGGATGCAAATCGGATCGTGTCCTTTCCCCGCAGAAAGCCCTGCAGCTGCTTGCTGTTTGCTCAGGATGGGCCCAGCACTGTTCCACGCCATATAAAGCCCCACAGGACCTGGCTTCTGTCCATCTTCCACTCTTCCTCCAACCAGATCCTCCCACCTGATGGCCCAGATATAAGACAGAGCTTCTTTCCATTCTTCAAATAAGCCATACCCTCCCTTACCCCTGGGCCTTTGCCCATGCTGTTCCCTCTCCTGGGAACATACTCACCCCCCTCCCTGACTAGAGTAATTCCTTCTTGTCCTATAGTTTGGAAGTTTTTTCTCAACTCCTGAGTCTGCATTAGACGCTTCTGCTCTGAGTATCTATGGGTTCCCCCCAGTTTGTCTAAATCACAGCATTTACTAAAAATACATCCTGACTGCCCGTTTAATTGTCTGCTTTCACTGCTGGAGTCACAAGGGTTTAGGGTGCAATAAACTTCCGGTAACTCAAAACAAAATGTAAAGCTGGCTCCCTAAACATGATCTCAGGCCAGCCAGGGAGCCAGGTTCCCAGGGACCGCTCTGAGAGCTGTCCATGGTGCTGCTGCGGTCTCCCCTTTCATCCAGGACTCAGACACCACCCTGGAGGTGCCCCGTGCTCCTGGACGCTTCCCTAGGGGGAGGGAGAGACCTTTGCCTGCCCACCTGAACCCATGGTCTGCTCCACCTGGTGGATCTGAGTCTGCCTGAATGTGGAAAGTTCAGTGGGAAGGCTTAAAGCTGTGCCACTGGCATTGCCTCCTGACACCACACCTGCCACTCAGCATTTGGCCGGATTTCTGAGAGGGGGAAAGAGACATACCAGCCACAAATAATTTAATGAAGACTCTCTCTTTCCACGAACCTAATGACTTCTCCCTCCATCTCTGAGTAGCAAGGGAATGGAGACTGGGTCCCCTGTCCTAAAACCTTGGCATAGGCGCCAGCCAGGGCACCCCTGTGGCAGGCTTTTTGCTCCACACCATTCCAGGAACTGGCTGGAACCCTCCGTGGCTCACCCATCTCAGTTGCCTCCTCTTTTCCTCTCCAACCCAGCCCTCTTGGTAATATTGGATTAGCCCACTTTCCTGAAAGCTGATTTTCTATTTACATAATCCCCCCCTCTCAGAGCTGCTAGGCCCTCCGTGATAAGCTGATGGGCTGGGGCAGTCAAGCAAATTATGCTTTTCATTCTGAACAGCCATTGAAAGTGGGAGAAGTTATTTTTTAAAGAAGACGCACACTTTAGTTTTATCTGCACATTTTCCCTTTCACCAGGAGTGCCATCCTACTATTGGGTGGGGACTCCTGCTTCCTGGAATACGCAGATCGTTAGAAAATCACAGCAGGCAGGATGGGAGTCAGACATTTGGAAAGACTTCCTAACAGCAACTGTGGCAAGAATGTTGGGAAAGCCCCTTGTGATGACAGAGTATTACGTAGTACATGTATGTATAGAAAGCACATTTTCACCTCTCCATTAGTATTTTCCCCCCATGAAAAACTATAGACAACCAGACAGGCATTTTCCCCATGTGACAGTGGAGATTACGGAGACTCGGGGAGATCATATGTCACGTTCCAGAGTGGAGTGGAAACTGGAGCTGCTTGTCTAGTTTCTGTGGCGCTTGACTCACTGAGCTCAATTCCAACCATCAAACACTCAGCAGCTACCCACTGTGCGGGAGAGGCACTGAGCTACAGGCCAAAAAAGGTTTGGGTACAGTGAAGCTTTCATTGAGTGCCTCCTGTATGCTGGGTTCACACATTGCAATCTGGGGGGGGGGTGGATTTAGCACAGAGCATAGAGATCTCTAAAAAGAAGATGGAAGAATGGCCAGGAGGAAGCTGTTCCCTTCTGTGGGGTCTCTTTTCCATCCAGGGTTGGCCAGAGGGCTCCAGGACATGGAAACCTTACCTCCCCACTGAGCCTTCCCCTGAATGTCTTCTGAGGACTCCGGGGGGAAGGGGGCCCCCGCTGCAATCTCTCACTCACTTAAAAGCGAATGATGCTCTTCACCGAGCCGAGAGGCAGGGCTGCTGGGCTGCTGAGTTCTATTTATACAATTTGTAAATCATCCTGTCAGGCCCTCCTGAGAAACCCAAGCGCCACTGGCAGGAGGCAGCCACCTTGGTTGACTGCTTCTATGCCCCCAGGACAGTCATGTTCCCTGACAACCCCCCAAGCCTTTCAGCTTCCTAAGGCGACCCACACACGGAGGATACACGGGCAAGGGCAGACAGGATAGGAGGAAAAGGGGTCCCTTCCTCACACTGGGCTTTGTGGCTGTCTCTGAGATCTCTTCCAGGGGGGGTGTCTGGGAATTAAAGGTACTCTTCCCTACCACCCCATCCTCTCCTCTTCTCTGTCCAGGCTGATTAAGGAGCAGAATGTCCCAGAGGCACTAGAAGGAACTCAGTGACCACTGAGGGTTGGGTGGACACTGTAGCCTTTGGGACTTCTGTAACCTTGACCTTGACAGTCAGTGCTTTTGGTAAAGCCAAGCAGGATGGTGCAAAGACCACTCACTATATTGGAAGCTGGGAAACAGTCATAAATACACTGAGCTTGGGCATGTCTGAGCTTCAGTTTCCCTGTGTATAAGTGGTCCCCCGTAAAGAATATTTAAGAAGAGGATCCTTCCTGAGGGCGGAGGTGTGATACAGGGAAGAGCTCACATTGGCATTTGCCAGCTGTGCAGGCTTCACCCCCTGGGAACTCAGTTGTCCTATCCACAGAATGGGAGAAACTGCCTTCCACACGATCTTGTGAAGGCTGAATGCTCATCCATGGGAGACAGTGCCCAGCACCAAGTAGTTCTCCCCTTGCTGCTTCCCCTGAATCAGGTTTCCAGGGATGCTTTCTGCAACTGAATCTGAAGTTCTGGGTGCTTGTCTGACCTTGGTGATGGACAGAACCAGGCAAGAAGCCAGGTCCAGCCCCTTCCTTCCTCCTTCTCCTCTTGGCCTCTGCTGAGGCCCTTTAGAAAGCAGGTAAAACACTAATAAACATTGAAAGAAAGGAAATGGGGCCCCTGGGCCTTCAAGTGAATAAATAAGACAGAAAAAGAGAAAAGATCACCCCCAGGTCAGGCACCTGTCAGAGCTCCTTGAGGGCGAGACTGAGACCAGTTTGTGAGAGAAAAATTACTTTGAACTTGGGTGGGGGGACGTGATGCACAGAAGAGACCAGTGATTCAGAATATGGAGGGACACTGCGGTGGGGGTGGGGGGTGGGGTAGAAAAACATTGGGAGGTTTCCGTGTATCACTAAGAGTCTTTCCAGTTCATAATGGCACTAGGGTTTGAATGTTGCCGGCAGGATGCTTCTCAGAGCTGCTTTGGGGAAGGACTTTTACTGTTTGGGGAAGGTGTGCTTGTCAATATCCCAGCAAGGGGAGCCTGGAGAAGGAAGAAGAAGAGTTGGGGGATCTTCCAGCCCCAGCCCCATCCCTACCAGGCGGCTGTACAGTGGAACCACTTACAGACTAGGTGTCTTGGCGTCTGAGTTTCAAGCTCATTCCTGCCTCTTCCTTGCTCCCAGAACCTTGGGAATATGCAGTTTTTCGTTGCAACGTGAATCTATCAGATAATCTCTGAGAACCTCTCTGCTTTGACAGCTCCTGGATCTTAATTTTGAAGAGGTCCCTCTCAGACCCCTACCCTTCCCCAGCCAAGCCGGTTTAGGTAGAACCTAGAGCAGCCTTCTCAAGAAAGGCAGCAGCAGAGCCCACAGAGCTTGCTAAAAATGCAGACTCCCGGGTCCACTGGGAGCCTGCCAAGTGAGACTCTCTTTCCAGTAAAACCCGGGGATCGGTGCCGTTCCCTGCATGCTCCATCCCCCATGACTTCCACACATTTGAGAACGCCTGTCTAAAAGACAGGAGAATTTTCTCTTCTTCCCTCTCTTCTGTAACCAGTTTAAACAAAGCCACCCAGGCGGGCCAGGTCACCTGACGCTGGAGCATGTAATATCTAAGTGGGAACAACAACTCATCAAATGGAACGGTTTACAATTGCCTAGGATAAAACTATTTTCTTTTCAATCTTCCCTGGAAAGTGACAGATAATAACCAGCCTGGAGATTGTAATATTATTAGGGCCAAAAATAAAATAAAACCCCTTAACTGCTTCCTTTTACAGAGAGAAGCCAAATAGTTCTTCGACTCATTTCAATAAAGTGATTGTTTTCCGGGCTCATTATCTTAAATTCCCAGGAAGCCACAGTCCCCTTCCTCCCTCTGTATGTGAAGGGATGGTCCTATATACCCCTCTTCCATCATTTTCGGGGGGGGAGGGGAATCTCTCATCTCTGATCATCTCCCACTTCAAAGCATCTTGTGGAGACTCACCTAGCAAGAGCCAAGAATCTATGAACCACCTTTAGCATGCTTGCTTCCTACCCAGACCCCGCACCTTGAATTAAATGAGATAATTTACCCACGGCACACAGAACTATCCCCAGCATAGACGTTTATTGTCATTATTAAAGTTATGAGGGCATTTGAATACCATGATTCTGGTTTCACTAAGACAACACGTGCCCTCAGACAAGCCCTTGTGCACCGAGCCTTAGTTTATCCATCTGTGAAATGGGGAGAGAGAGCGTGTTCAGAATAGGGATGGGTAGGCTGGGACCTCTTACAGAAAACATGAGGACAGGAAACGTCTAGGCAAAAGGGTCAGAGTGCTTCAAGTCTTACTCCTGTATTCTAGAAACACACAGAAGCTATGTCTGCTCACAGACCGGTTGCAAATTCAGCGGAAGGAATCATTTAGTTTAAACCTCTCTCTTCCTAGGCACTTCGTTCCAGATGATTCTCTGAGGGCAATTTGCCTCCTCTCTGCTCTGTCTCCTCTTATCAGCTGTGGTGACTTGGATAGCTGCGGTAACCTTGACAACCCCGCCCTTCCCCTTCTCTACCAGAGGGAGCAGAGCGCTCTCACTTTTCAGGGCCACGGTGAACATTTCAGCTGACTGTGTGCAGGGCACCCCATAAATGGCGGCTGTGATGGCCGTCATGAGCATCCGAGGCATCATTTTGACAGTTCTCTCAAGCCCACAACCCCTTCCCTGCGACCTGGAAATCCGAAACATCTGAAAAGCGAAGGAGTTTTTTTGTGTTTGTAACTCATTTGCTGGTAAAACTGAACCTGACCTGAACGGACTTGTTGGCAAAAAAAACCCGGCCTGGGTGGCAGCTAAGAGGTTAGTTATGGTTTGGGTTTATCTCACTTGGTGTCGCCATCCAGATGTTTCACTGCAGAAATATTGATGTGGTTAGATATGGAATGATTCCTCCTGCCCTCAGGTGGGTTGTCTAATATTCTGAGCAAGCTGCATGTCACCTCTCAGAAGTAGGACCAGGCCTGGGCTCCTCAGAACATACCTGTCTCTAAGGGTCCTGCATGTGGTTATACACCTGGTGTTAAAGTCAGGGGAAAGATTCTCATCCTTGGGGGTCCTCTTGGGTATGCCTCCTGCCAGCTTCCACCCTGGGAAAACCGTCATTTAGATAGCTGGCTTCTTGCTCACATGGATACCTGAATCCAGGTCCAACCCTCCCACCTGGGCACACCTATGCACAGGCATGCACACGCACACACACGTTCAGCATCTCTGCATCCTTGGTCAACCCCCCTTCCCCGGGGTGCCAAATCTCCATTCTAACACAACGCACCTTTACCCTCGCTGCCCCAATTGCCAGGCAGATGTCTATGCCCACCAGGCTACCAGAAGGGACCGTGCCCCCCTGCCTGACATCCACATGCTTGCCTTCCCTAGTGTAGCACTGACAACCGAGGTCTCCAGCTTCATGCAGGTTTTTGGCACCAGATCCACACAGTCAGAGATCTCCAAATAGAAAGCTTGCACTTCCCAGGCACGCCTGCCTCTTCCCTAAGCTCACAGACCAAGGAGCGAGCGAGGCACAGCCAGTCGGCTCTGTCCGGGCACCAGGATGTTCCGCTGGCATTTTCTCTGGCAGTTTACCTTCTGAGCTGCGGAGATTAAGAGCTTGGTGGAGCCCACGGAGGGAAGGGTTTTCAGGAATTTAATGGAGCCATAATGAAGCCGTGGTGGGGAGAGGGACTTCCTTTCTATCCAGCTGCACAGAAGAGGTGGGAGCAGCCCAGAACTTCCTCTTGGGGGCTTTGGAATAGTGATATTATTATGAGAAATACTGAGTGACCATTTGCTGTACCTCAGGCTTTCTTCTAAGCACTTGACACGAACTACCTTATTTAACCCTCATGACACACTAGGAAGTGACCGCCATTATTTTTCTCATCTTATAGATGAGGAGACTGAGGGTCAGAGAGGCTAAATTACTTGTTCCAGATCACATGGCCAGCACATGGGGGATTCTGCATCTGATCCAAGGAAGGTGGACTTTAGAACCCCGATTTTTGATCCCATGTGTGTCAGTTATTATTGCCAGCAGAATGCTGTGTGACGCCTGACCACAGAGCACAGCAGAGCAGGACAAGACTCACTTCTTGCTCACACATAAGGTGATGAGCTAAGCAGTTTTGCTAACTGACACGTCCAGGGGTGGCTGACCGAGGCTGACCTTTCTGGGACATCAGAAGTGACTCAGCTCTGCCCCATGTGTCTCCCAGCTCCCAGTAGGCTGGCCCAGGTGGTGGTAGAGGCCCAGGAACACAGGTGGAAATGTGCACGGCCTCTTGATGCCTAGTCTCAGTTCTGGTGCACGGTTACCTCATTCTTTTTTTTTTTTTTTTTGACACAGAGTCTCACTTTGTCACCGTGATTAGAGTACCATGGCGTTGCAGCTCACAGCAACCTTGAACTCTTGGACTGAAGCAATTGTCTTGCTTCAGCCTCCCAAGTAGTTGGACTACAGGAACCCACCACAATGCGTGGCTATTTTTTGTTTTGTTTTGTTTTTAGAGATGAGGTCTCGCTGTGCCTCAGGCTGGTCTTGAACTCCTGAGCTCAGGCAATCCATCCACCTCAGTCTCCCAGGGTGCTAGGATTATAGATGTGAGCCACTGTGCATGGCTGGTCAACTCATTCTAATGGCCAGAGAATGTCACATGGCCAGCCCAGACCCAAGAAGCAGGGAGGCAGACTTCCTTCTTTACTGAGAGCCTGAATGTGGATACAAAGAGAGCTGAAAATGGGGCTGTGGGGGCCTTCACAGTTGGGATCTGCATGACTCTTGTTGCTATGGAGCTCACCTTCTGGAAGCTCCCAGTCAAGCTAATGGGAGACTCAGCTAATAGGGCCAACATACTTCAGAAACTTCCAAGACTAATAGGGAGGCAACACCTGATCTTAGGAGAGGCCAGCGTGACAGAGCAGACTCAGCCTCTGCCCATGCACAGCCATGGCTGTGGCGAGCTGCAACTCTTGCTCAGAGAGCTCCAGTCTAAGGGGGTAGGTGCTGTCCTCAGTCTAATGGGAATACGTTGTCCAATGGGTGAGGCAGGACACCCATATTATTGGGAAATAAATGCCACTGTGCACTGAAGCCCAGCTGTTTGGGGGAGATACAGCAAGACCCGATCTGAGTCAACCTGGGTGGGCATCCTGGAGGAGGTGAGACTTGGCCACAGTTAGGGAAACAAATGAAGCTCTCAGCTAGGCAGGGATTAGAAAGTGAGGGCCAGGAGCTCCGGGATACAAGATGTGGGGAGCTGATCTCCAGATCTTTGTCCTTGGTAGAGCCGCCTGTCTATCTTGCCCTGACCTGCTGATGACCCACGCCCTGAGCATCTTCTGGATTCCCTCTGCCTCCCTCTAACCACAGCTCATCTCTGGGCTCAGAGGGAGAGAATGAGAGGCTTGAAGAAGGAGTCCTCAGGCTCTGTGGGAAGTTTGCAGGAAGAACGGAGAGAGTGGAGAGGGAAGGGCAGGCCCTGCAGTTGGACTTGACCTTTCCAGACATTGGAAGAGCACCAGTACCAGGCAGAGGCTCCATCCTTTGGGCAATGGGTGAAGGAAGCTAATTTTCCAGCCTGGATCCTCTAGAATAGGCCCAGAGGCCAAATGCAGCCCACCCCAAACCGTGCACACTCACTGACGTGTTATCTACAGCAATAGACTAGGTACCTGTGACTGAGGCCATTGGCTGGTAAAGCTCAGAAGAGCTACTTTTTGGCTTTTTGCAGACAATGTTTACCAGCCCCTTCCTGCTCCAGAAGGTGAGGTCCATGAGGGCAAGTGCCTCTGTGTGTTTTGGTCTCAGCTGTCTCCCCAGTGCCCAGAACCGTGCCTGGCAGGTGGGAGGGGCATAATCAGTGCAGACGGGATGCAGGCGTGAGTGACCTCCTCTCCACCTTCCCTCCACTTGCTCACAGTTACAAACCTGTACTGCCCCACCCTGGACAAAAGAATCCTGGTTTTGACTACACAAAGCAACAACATCCATAATTCTACTTCCAATGACCATATTACAGATGAGGAAATAGAACTTTAAGTGGCCAAGGTGAACAGCCCTGGTACCCCAGCCAGGTGTAGCAGGCCCTGGGGCCCATGTCTTCCACGCACAGGGTAGGCCCCTTGTTGGACCTGCTGAAATACACCCCCAAAACGTCCCTCCATGAGGCAGGAAGGAACCTCCATCATCTCTGAGGTTTCCTCCTTTGGAGTTTGGCCGAAGATTCCAAGCTGGTGTAAGTGCTTTTAGATAGGGGTGTGAGGGACTCCGAGGTCCCTGGGATGAGAAGCTGAAGCCGAGATGGACCTGGAAGGCAGGCCTTTCAAGTGTACCTGTGATGTGTCCAGAAGGATACTCAGCCCTGCGCAAGTGGGTGGCAGAACCGGTGGTCACCCCCATGCTTGAGACTGGAGGAAATTGCTTGTCACAACTTTCAAAACCAAAGCAAATTAGTTCCCCCGCAGATCCCAAAGCAGATGGACATGCAGGATAAATCAAACCTGTGGCCGTCCCCCTTCTGGAGGGCCCCTGGGTTGGAGCAAGGGAAGCAGCAGGCTGACATCTGTCCCACAGGCACGTCTGGATGGAATACAGTCCTGTGGCCCACATGTGCCACCAAAGGCAGGAATCCTTCGCCCTGTGCACGGTGGGCGGTAGCAGTTGATGGGCTTGTATTTTGCACCATAGTTGCCGGGCACTTGGTACAGCAAAACCCACGCCTTTGTCAGTTCAGGACAATCTCTTTCCTGAGCTGTTCGATTGTTTGTGATGCTCCCAGATCCTTCACCAAAACCTCTTAGTTCAGGAGCAAATGAACTGTAAACAAGCGCATCAGACAGAGCAGGAGGGGAGCTGCTATTTAAGGAGCAGGTGAGGCCCAGGCAGCTGTGCAGAAGGAGGGGCATTTGGAATTCAGGTGACTGCAGCGTCTGATGGGATCTATGGCACCTTCGGGAGAGAGAAGCTGGTGATGTCGATGGGACAGGGTGATCTATCTGGGGCAGGCCTGGGACACCCTGAGGAACTGCTTAGGCACTTGTCTGAGGCTTTGGGGGTGACTTGTGGACCTTTTCTGTGGGTAAAGAAGGCTCCAAACAGCCTTGATTCTGTGTCATGGGGCTGGGGCTATAAGTGCTCAGGGAGGACTTCCTGGAGGAGGAAGAGGAGGATCAGCATCCCTGAATGAATGATAAGTTTTACCCTGGGCTCCCCTTGGCCAAGGAGCAGGCTTGAGCATGAGGTCTCCTCTTGGCCTGGAAGCTTCCTGAGGTCCAGAGTGTGGACCTCGTAGCACAGAGCTCCTTCTCCCACAGCAGACCAGGAGTCAGATTCCTAAAGCCAAAGGAGCACGTATGTGCATTAGACTGGTGGCTTCGGGAGGGCAGGTGCTGCATGTCCCCAGTTTGAGGGACTGTCCCTTTGTTACTTTAGCATCAAGGACAGCCCTTCCTCACTCTCCATGGACAATCCTGGGCCTTCCTTTCCATGCAGGGCCCAATGAGAAAGAGCAGAGTCTTCCAAAAAGGCAAGGGCAGCTACTGGGTCAGCAACTAGAATCTGCTGTGTGACCTTAAGCAAGTCCCTTTCCCTCTCTGGGGCTCAGTTTCTCTCATGCATGGACCAGAAACTTTCCACCATCTTAGAAACAACCTTCTGGTTCTCGCAATTTCCACCAGGCATCTCCTAAAGGGAACCTGATCGGGGCACTCTGCCCCAGCCCCCTCCACCTGCCTGCCATCTCCCTTCCTCGAGGCTCCAGGGCTGAGCAAGGCAGTGCTGGGTGTCACGCTGGCTGATGGCTGCTTCACTCCACACTCCGCTGACAGCATTCCTGGTGGCTGAATTACCAGCCCTGCAGGAAACCAAAATTAAGAGACTTCCACCCTCTCCCCTTCTCTGTCCCCTCAATCCCCAAAGCTCAGGGAAGTAGCTCCTTTGAAGACCTCAATTTAAACGAGGAAGAAAACAATTCCAAGATCGTTTTCCCTTTCTCTTGGCTTGGTCTCCAAGTGTTTTCTGCCCAAGACTAAGGTATTCTGGGATGAATGGGCAGAGGGTGGGGGTGCTCTGGATGACTCACGCCACCCCTGGTTCTGCTACTTCTGTTCAGAAGAGGTGGTCCTCTCACTTCTGTTCCTCTCCAGGGCAGCCTGGTACAAGAGGAGCACTTGGTGCCGTAATGCAGAGCAGACACATTAGCACAGAGCTGGCACATAGTAGGTGTCCAACAGATGCAGCCTCCTTCCCTGTGGAGAGGGCCTGGAGCAGGACTCCCCTCAAGCTTCTCAGAGCCCTCCCCGTTGCCTGGAAGCCAGATTTCAGACCCTGACCTTGGAAGTTACCTGGAAACAGGCCACGAGTGGCGGCAATGGGCTTCCTGACCTCCGTGCAGATTCCACCGCTGGGGGGGATAATCTTCTGGCTCCTTCCTATCAACATCCATCAAAGATTTCAAAAAGAAAAAAACTACCCAAACTGGCACCATCCAAGCTGCCAATCGCTCTCCTCCCTGTGAGTCAGTCACGTGTGCGATTTGACGCACTGGTAACATTTCTGCAAATTACACGTCACTCTCCCCACCAAACCCGCACCTTTGACTGCTGTAATATTTACCTGACCAAGCAAGTAATTTTCAGGCTTCACTTAGCAGGCCACTGAGGCATGGAGGGGAGTAGGGGTGGCGGTGACTTTGGGCAGCAGGTCTAAGAAATTAAAATGCTGTGAGAAGGAGTCCGAATAGCCTAGATAAGCAGAGAGACAGCTCCTTGCAGAGTTAGGGACAGAGGATGGGCTTTCATGGGTTCTCTACCCAGCATCCTCTAACTATTACTTACATGCTTCTGATGATGGGGAGCTCACCACCTGACGTTACAGGATGCTGTCTTGACACCTATGGAATCTGTCATCCCCTAACTTCAACCCCTTAATGCTCTCTCTGCTTCATGGGTGACATAGAATTAGGGTCATTAACATTTTTAGCACAGAAATTTCCACATGTCAGACCCCCAGTTAAATGACCCACTTGTTGTGGTTTGCCTGAAATTGCACAGGTTTTAAATCTGAAACTCCTGCCTCCTGGTGACCCTCTAAGTCCCAAACTTTGCTGGTTGACCACCCGGTATGGTAGTCTGTGTGCACGTTCCTCCTCCATCTGACAACCTGACAAGTTTCTAGGGCAGTGCCGATGAATCCTCTCCCTCCCCTCCCCCACGGAGGCAGGAAATGATGGCCCAACAGCAGCAGTAGCTGATCCTCCCTCTAGAAGAGATGGACCAGACTCAGTCTTTGGCTCAAACCCACAATTGCCACATCTCAAATGTGTGGCCTCGGTCAAAGCTTTAATCCCCAGGGCTGTGGAGAGATGCCAAGGAGATTATGTGTGGGAGCCCCCAGACCTCGGGTGAGCAGCTGGTATGGAGGAGGGCATGGTGACAGGCTGGAGGGCGAGGGATGGACTGACAGTGTACTAGTGAGAGGCAGGACAGCATGGCTGGGGTCACAGCCTGAGCTGCAAGCCTGCTCTGCTGTTCCCTGGCTGTGTGACCCTGGGCTGGTCACTTTACCTCTCAAGGCCTCGGTTTCCTCATCTGCATAGTGGGAATAATACGAGCCCTACATCATAACGCTGTGGGAAGGATTCAGTGAGCGAACAGGCTCGGGGCACTTAGCGTGATGCCTTAAAGAAGCTCTAAGGAAACAGTGGCGTCTCCACGGCTGTCATTACTGCTGTCTGTGTCATTGTGTACATCCATCACCTGTGTGACCACAGCAGCCCCTCTAGGCATTCTCCATCTTTGGAATGAGCAGTTTGGAAGAAGTTGGGTATCTCAGTGTCCCCTTGGCTCTTGCTGAGGCCTGGCTGCCCGGGGCAGTGAGGTTGGGCCTCTCAAGCTTCTCACAGTCTTGTCTACTGGACAGAAGAGGCATTTTAATTCAAAGCTGCGCTGAAGTCTAAAGAGCCTCAGAAATTGTCCCCGTTTTCTTTTAGACATGCAAGAAAACTCACATGTCTGGGCTATGTGGGAAGAAACAATGAACCATAAAAGAAATGGACTAGGGGGCCCAGGCTCTGTCCACTTTATACCCAAGTGGGAGTCGCTACCATGTCCCATGACTGGGTAGCTCTCCCTGCCCCCACTGGCCCCTGAAATCCCTTGTCAATGCAGAGGTATCTTTTAAATATGTAAATCAAGTCTAGTTACTCTCCTACTCAAGACCCTTCAAAGACTGCCTGTCGTGCAAGAATAACATCTAACCTCCTTGAACCAGCCTTTAAGACCTTCTGTGATCTGACCATTCAGTTCTCAGAATTGAGAGCCCACCACTCTCCACCTTCTTACACTCCTACCATGCCAGTTGCCTTTCTCTTCACTCAACACCGCCAGCCTTATTCCATCTCAGGGCCTTTACACTCTTTTTATTCCCAACTTCCCTGAAGCTGGCTTTTTCTTATCATTCAGCTTTTAGAAAAGCCTCCTCTGGCCCTTAACATTATCCCCAGGTGAATTTTGAGCCCCTTACCCACTTTTTTTTTTTGAGACAGAGTCTCACTTTGTCACCCTTGGTAGAATGCTAGGGCATCATAGCTCACAGCAACCTCAAACTCTTGGGCTCAAGTGATCCTCTTGCCTCAGCCTCCTGAGTAGCTGAGACTACAGGCACCTGCCACAACACCTGACTATTTTTAGAGGCAAGGTCTAGCTCTGGCTCAGGCTGTCTTAAACCTGTGAGCTCAAGCAAGCCACCCACTCACTGTTCATTTTTGATTCAGAACAGTGATCACCACCCAAAATCATCTTTCTCTAAATTTTCTAATTTACCTGTTCATGTTTGGTCTCTCAGTATAACGCAAATCCCTGGGATCAGGGCCCGTGTCTTATAAAGGGACTTGGCACAGAGTAGTAACCATTGACTACACTCTCTTTGCATCCTTGCTCTGATGCCAGGTAGAGGTGACAGTGTCTCTCTGTTACAGGCCAGCAGGCTGAGGCTCCCAGAAGTTAGATGAATGGCCTATGTCACCTAGTGAGTCAGTGGCCAAGGTGGTATTTAGTATGCTGTGACTCCAAATCTTGCATTCTTCTTCTCCTTTTTTTCCCTTTTTTTTTTTTGACCACTCTGCTTATGAAGTCCTCGCTCTCCAGGGACAAGGAAACAAAACACAACCAGACCTATAATGAAAAGCAAATGGGATTTTTCTGTTGTTGTTTTTATAATAATACCAAGCATTCGTTCAAAGCCAGGTAAAGGTTTGTTGTTTTTTTTTAATATACTGGGAGATTTTTATTGGACAGTTTCCTTGTAATAGGAACTAACACTAGATTCTTCAATTTTCTCTCTCCCAGAGGAAATAAGTGAGTCCTCCTGTTGCCTGGGTGGAGAGAGCAAGCGTCTGCACAGCCCTCGCTGGGGCCTGAGATAGGAGCTGCCCATGCTACCTATGAGTTCGGTTAGGAACCAGTGCCTGGGGTAACTGGGTACTGAGTTGGGTCTGGCCCTGGAGTCTGAATCCCAGCTCCATCCCTAGTCTGCTGCTCTGTGTGTTTGGGGGCTAATACCTCAGCCTCTCTGGTAAAGACACCTACCAGCTCCACCTCAAAGATAAGTTCAAGGTCAAGTGGCCCTGCTGGAAAGAAAGAATTGTAAGCATATGGCGTGCATATGGGTATTAGATCACTACTTCTTTAGCATATTATTACACTAGGTCTGGTGATATATGGTGTCAAAATGGTCCCAGCCCTGTCCCCTGCAGTCTACAGCCTGACACTCTTTACTTCACTGTTTACTGGTATTTCCAACAAAGCCTATGAAGAGTACAGCCACACCTTCTTGCTCACCAGTATAGCCCCTCTGCTTAGCACAAAGCTCGCCTCTTGGCATTTGTTCAGTGAGTAAGTATGTATGGATGCTGTTCAGATTGGGCAGAAAAGAAGCTAAACTCTCCCTGAAGAGATTAGGAAAAGCTTTTGACCTGAGTCACAAAGGCTGAGCCAGAATCAGACAGGCAGAGAAGAAGAGACTCTTATAATGTAGACTAGGTGTTGTCTGACTATGGCCAAATTCAGTCTACCATCTATTTTTGCAAATAAAGTTTTATTGGAACACGGCCGTGTCCATGCCTATACAGACCGTCCAGAGCTGCTTTCATGCTATACCAACAGAGTCGGTTGGTGGTGACAGATGTCATATAGCCTCTGCAAATCCTAAAATGGTCACTATTTGGCCCTCTAAAGCAAAAGTTTCATGACCCCTGATCTAGGCAAAGGAGCCGGGTCAAAGAAGGCCCAGAGTTGCCTGCCTTGCCTGGCCTTAGGATTGATGACCTAAGTTGTGTGGTCCATTGCAAAAGGAATGGTGGCCTCTTATTCAAAAATGATTCCAAATCAAGTTTCAGCATCAGAGCATTAGTCCAAGCATGGAGCCCTTGTAAGCATGGGGCCCTGGGTCACTTCTGCTAGCCTGGGGTGGACTTGGAAGCTGCTCTTATGCTTCTTCTTGGAAAACCACACTGGGAGTGGATTTCCTGGAAGCAATCTTGACCCAGGGCTCTAAGTTGGGGCTTGGCGTCTCTAAGCCCCGAGTCAGATCTCCAGGGGACCAACCTGAGGCCTACTCCTCCAGCCAAGGGGGTGGACCACTGGCCTTCCCTTCTCAGCTCCCTGTACCCCATCCACGGAGCCTGGCATGAAGGAGAATCAGAGAGGGGGCTGGCTTCCTCCCCCATGGGAGCATCTCGGTGACAAGAGGCAGCCGTGAGAAGAGACCTGGTGGTTTGAAGGGACGCTCTCTCTGATGGCTGTGTTCTCCTCATGCTTATCTGGGACTGTCAGATGGGGGAGCCGCGAGGGAGGGGACCTCACCATACCCAACCATGGGGTGCAAGATCAGAGCAGGGGCTCATGGAAACCTCCCAAAGTAGCTCAACCCCAACCTCTGGATTCCTAGCTAAAGTCTATGTCACCTGTCCTTGGGGCGGACCTCTTCCCTAGACCCTCCAGACCCACTCTCAACTTTGCTATCCTCCCCTGTAGCCCAAGTCTCACCTGTCCAGGTTGGCTTCCTTACCTGCCGGCTTTGGCTGTTGAGAGGCACCTGCAGAAGATAGGAGGCAAGGTGGGAATGAGGTCAAGGTCTTCGTTCCCCAGCTCCTCATTGCTGGGCCCTGGGGTCCCTCTGCCCGAGCTCTTGTTGTGTGGCATTCTTCCTCAGCTACTGCTGTCTCTGATATAAGGAACCCCCTGCTCTTTTGCCCCCTTCCCTTTGTTCCTAAGAGTAGTGACAGGTCCTGCTGCTCCCTGTCCCAAGGGGCTGCCCTGTGCCGTGGTTGGGCTCCTCAGCCCCACCCATGGCTTTAGAAATAACCTTGGTATTGAAGCCTCCTCATTCATGATCTTTCTGCTGGACCCTGCCTAACACAATCCTCTTTCCCCAACCCAAGTGGCTCCAGTCACATAGAGGCTGGTAACAATCAGATAGAAATTGCATCAGCACCTCCTGTGTGTGCAGGGGTGCTAAATGGGGCTCATCTGGACACACCACTCTGGCGGGCCATTTGAATGGCTCACTGGTGTCTGCTGGGTCACTGGGGAGTATTCGGTTGGCAGCCGATCTGGTCTGCAGGGTCAAAATAGCCTCCCCCACATGCAGGCACAGCTGAAGGCTGGCTCAGCGTGGTCTCTACACATGCTCTCACGAGCACCACAGCCAAACTTCTGAGATGGTGGCTTTGGGGTCCTGGTGCACTGTTCCCAGGGACAGCAATAGGAGCCCACCAGCCTCTAAGGCTTGTGCTGGAAGTTGGCACGCCTCTGCCATGACTGCCATTGGTCAGAACAGTCACAGAACATGACCTGTGTCAAAAGGAGCGATCACAGACACCCCCCCCCATCTCTCCATGTAGGAGTGTCAGAGGTTCAGGATCCTTCATCCACCACACCTTCCTTGACTGTCATCTTCTTCTTCCTCTATGGAGAGCTGGGCTTATAAAATCAGTGGGGCCAGATTTATCCTGCAGATCATGTTACTTTGATCTGCACTGGGGGTTTTGCGTAGGCTCTCTCTGCCCTCACCACTGGTCCCATCCTTCCCACCATCTGTGGGAGGGTCACAGCTAGGCTCCAGGGCCCACCACACTGTGTTCCTGGATTAGTCAGTGCAAGGGACAAGGCTGGTGAGCCACACCCCAGGACACTCACATATGCAAATAATCAAGATGTTTTTGTAGCTCAGCTCTCCCAGCGCAATTTCTGCAAGGAAATGTTGATTCAACAAATCTGTAGACCTTCTCTGAGGTCTCCAAGATGGTGCTGGAGAAAGAGCCTAGCCTGGGAGACACAGAAGCCCATGTCCTTATCGCCATCACATGGACCTGTGGCCTGAACAGATCCCATGGGCTCCCTGGGCCACTGCTTCTGCCTAGTGGAGGACAAAAGAAAGAGCAAAGGTCTGGAGCCACCCAAAGTTCGAGGCCCAGCTCCTTTCACTGGATTTCATCACTCTGGAAACTGGGGTCAGGAGTATATCCTGTGATGCTGTTGTAAGGATGAAACGCAGAGACACACACACAGACTGCTTGGTCCTGGGAGGCCCTCGTGCCCATCCTGACATTCTGTGCCTATATGGGAAACTAAGGTCCCCAGCCTAGGCTGAGATCCACACACCTCCATGACCAGCACAGGGGCTAATGCACAGTAGGTGTTCAGGGGACACTTGTTGGATTGAACCAACTCTTCACAAGAAAACTAAAAACATATACCCAATATAAAAAAACATACAAGAATGTTCTAAGCAGCTCTATGCACAGTAGCACCAGAGTGCTCTAGCCAGGTGTCTATTAATAAGAGAAAAGCCAAACAAACCGTACCATGCTGTCACAATGGAATGCTACTCAGTGAGACAGAAGAACAAACCACGGGTACACACGTGGCATGGGTGGGTCCCCAAAACATAATTCTGGGAGAAAAGAGCCTTCGCTGAAAACTCCGTACTGTATGATTCCATATGTGCAATTCTAGAATGGGAAAAATATGGTAACAAAAAACATTGGAACCACGACTGCTTCTGGGGCAAAGTTTGAGCGAGAAGGAGCAGAGGGAACCTTCTGGAGCGATGGTGTGTTCTGTATCCTAAGATGGGTTTGGCTTACACAGGTGCATGTGTTTGCCAAAACTCAAAAGATTGAGTGGTCCACTTGAGATTTGTGCATTTCATTGTATGTAAATTTAACCTCAAAAGGAAGAGCATTTCAAATAGATATTGAACTCCAATTCATGCTGAAGGTTTAGGAACAAAGTATCCCGATGTCTGCAGGTAACTTTGGAAAGGCATTGCCTAAATGGGGGGGGTGGTGGTGGTGGTGGAGTGTCCAGGGAGGGAGGACTAGGAGGAGAGACGTATGATGCCCAAACCCGGTCAAATTTTAATTATAGAAGCTAGATAGTAGGTGGATGGGTGTTGAAAATTTTTGACACTTCACTGTATGTTTAGAAATGTTTCTGATCAAATGTAGGGGGAATAAAACAGGACGTGGGGGCTTGTCTCTGAGGCTCAGTGTGCCCATCTGTGAAATACAGAGGGCACTACCCGGATCTCATTTGGGGATGAAACCAAACAGCAAACCAGAAGTCATTGCGTTGAGTGAAGAGGAGTCCATAGGAGGCTGGCAGGAAGCAACTTGATTCTTCCTAAGCGAGCCTGACCCTGCTTCCTCGTTTGGACTTGAGCTTGCATGTGGCCCTCTCAAGTCTACCCTCCCCCCTCCACCCAGTGTGAAGCAGCACCCATCTCTTTTATCCATCACCTTATTTGAAGGTCTGCATGACAATTCTCACCATCTGATACTTCTTCTCTCTTCCTTAATTTATTTTCTGTCCCCTCCCACTAGCATGTGGACTCTAGGAGAAGAGGGATCTTTTTTTTTTTTTCCCAGTTTTGGCTGAGACTGGGCTTGAACCTGCCACCTCCAGTATATGGGGCTAGCACCCTACTCCTTGAGCCACAGGTGCTGCCCAAGAGGGATTCTGTCTTGTTCAAAGCTATGTCCCTTGCACCTGGCTCAGTCTCTACCACCTAGTAGAGACACAGTAAATCTTTGCAGAATGAGGAAGTAAATTAGCAGGTCGGGTATAAGCTCTCAAGTGCAGAATTCTGCCACCCAGGGTTTGCCTGTTACTAACCTCACCCCCATAAAATCACAGGAAGAGAACTTAGAGACCAGCCATCCTCATCCCATTTAGCAGATGAGGAAACTGAGGCCCAGAGAGAGAGAATGCGACTTTCCCAGCATCCACTGCCAGCTAGTGGCTGAGCAGAGATGGGCCCTAGGTCTCTTGGCTCCTGGCTCAATGTTCTTCCTCTCCAACTGGCTGCTGAGGCCTATGGTGAACTGCTCAGCCCCAGGAGCGGCCGGCAGATGGACAGACAGGCTTCACTGGGCTGGACTGCCCTCAGTGCTGTGTGTTAATTACAGCGGGCAGGATGTGCCAGCCTAGCAATGTTCGCGGCTGAGCCCGCCCCTTGTTTAGCAGGTGGGCAGGCTGGCGCAGGCTGCAGATCTGCCATGGGTCTGCCAGCGGCCGATCATGCTGACACAAGCCCAATTGTCTGTAGCGCCTGCCGAGCGGAGTGGGCAGGGCAGATTGGCCCGGTGAGGCCCTTCCCCGAGGACTGGCAGCCCCTCCTGTTTGCATCGGTCAGCCAGACTGGCACAAGCTGGGCATCTGTCCCCATGATGAGCCCTTGCTGGACACAACCTGTCTGCACAGGTGTGCTTGGTCACTGACCAGCAACCCAGGGGGTGGCACTGGACTGAGTGCTGAGTGTGATACTAGGGGACAAGGTAGGGATGTCATGGGCTGCGGTTTGGGGCCTGAGCCACACACACAGATATACAGATACTAGGACCAGACAGGACATAGCTGACCTCCGACATGCCCCACCTCCGACACCTCTCCAGCTGGCTTAGGGGATTCAGAAGTCAAGAGGGGCTGTAAAAAGTCTCTTCTTGGGTGGTACCTGTGGCTCAAAGGAGTGGAGCTCCGGCCCCATATGCTAGAGGTGGCAGGTTCAAACCCAGCCCCAGCCCCTAGACCCCCTGTGCACCCTGATACCAGTGGAGCCTGCCTACTTGAAGCTTTCTATGGCTCCCTATTTCCCTCCAATATAACATCAATAATGTCTACCCTGCTGAGCACTTTGGAGCTAATAATAAGTTCACTTAGTTATAAGGCATTTACTATCTCTGCCAGGCACCCTTCTGAGCACTTTCCATGGGAGAACCCAACTCATCCTTACCTGGGATGTGAAGCTACTGTTATCCCATTTTACCAATGATGAAACTGAGACAGGGAGATAGAAGATCTTGAATTGTACTTGAACCTAGGGATCCAATTCCAGAGCCTAACCACTACCAAACCCAGGCTCCGAAGATGAGAAGCACAAGCCACCCCCATTCCAGGCTCTAACACACAGCACCCCCAGAACCCATCTTGAGACCCCCAGCACTCTCTTCCCAAACCTCACCTCTCCTCATTACTTGGAGGGCTCCTTGCCTCCTCTTGTCTGCCCCATAGACTCTGATCCAGTCACCAAGGCAGGGCTCAAGGTGCTCTCTTGGGTGAGGCGGCCCTCGGAACCCCCCAACCACATTTCCACACCCCATCAGGAGCCTGCTACAGGGCAGACTCCTGCTGCTGCTGTCTCTGTGACCACCCCCCACTGCTCACCTGTTCCATAAGCTCCTTGAGGTCCTCTGTACCCCTCTGTCCATGGTCCTGGACCCCAGGAAGGGCAGTATGAACAAATGAATGACTAAGCAAATGGCAAATGAGTGAATGAATGAGAAACTGAGGTCACTTGAGTTAGACTTGCAAGGGTGTCCAACTGCAGCCTGCAGCTGGCTTTGAATGCTTATCTAAGAGTTGTTTGAGTCACACATTAAATGCACAAGCCCTAAGGAAAGCTGATGAGCCCAAAAAGGTCCATGCATACTTTCTGTGATATCCAGCACCAGAGATAAGCATTCATAGCCAGCCGTGGGCCGTGGTTGGACGCCCTGAGAGGAATGCAGGTGAGTATTGAAGAATGGGCTTGATGGAGACACAGATGACTGAATAAATCCATCCTCCCTCCTCCCCAGCCCCACCTCTTCCTGAACATGGCAGGAGAGGGCTTCAGTGAAATGGAGAAAGGCCTCCCTAAAGCCCCTCTAATTAGGGGTGACCCTGGGCCCCACCTTTTAACACTGGGATTTCCAAGAGTTCCTGTGTCGAGAGGGAGGGAGGAAGCAGCATGGAGCTGGACGTGGCCACCCAGCCTGAAGGTGGAGGCTAGACATGAAAATTGCAGGTGCGCAGCTGTTTAGTACTCAGTGGTGAACTTGAGTTTTCAGGATTCTGCACAGCTGGGGTGTGACAGGGCCAAGGGCCTGGCTCCCAGATCTACCTCCTCTTCCCTCTGTGACCCTGGGCATGCCTCACCCCTCTCTGAGCGTTGGCCTTGCCTTCTGGAAAGTGAGGGCCCTCCTGCTCTGAGTGGCCCTCCAGTCTGGTAGTTGATGGCTGCCAGGGGCAGCAGCAGGGAGGCCCTGGTGAGGAGTGGCCCTGGAGGGTTAGGGTAGCGTCTCCCAATTGTAGTTTCTGATTCCTGCACCCAATTGACTCAGTGAGGCTTGATAAAAATTCAGAGTCTGGATTTCACCCAGGACTCATTGGATTTGAACCTCTGGCTGGGCTTCCAGAGATATTGAAGTTTGCGAGCCCCACTCCTGCTCTATCCTGTGCAGTCCTGCTGCGTACTGAGGCTTGTGTCCAGCATCCCTCAGGTCTTTCCTGTCTCCTCTGCTTCCTGCCTGCCAACCCTTGCAGCCTGCGGGGTGATTTCCCAGAGCATCCATGCTCATGTCTAGTAAAGTTTGGGGAGCTCAGAAGGGTGGGTCACGACTGCAGCCATTGTGTTTAACTGGTGGGACCCTGCATGATGACTCCTGCCCTGGTAGATACAGCCTGGCATTTGTCAGAAACTCACCCCACACACACTCCCTGCCCTGTTGCAGGGAGCAGGGTGTGCAAACTGCACTCACAGCTGTGGGTGCAGACACAGTGTGTGCTCAACACCACGAGTCTGCACACAACACCCAGCTCTGAGGATGTCTGCGCCCTCTCTATGTTCCCCATGAGCCCTCCTGCTCTTCCCCATGCAACTATCTGGAACTACACATGAACATTCTCATCATACACACACACGTGCAAGTTCAGATGCACACCCATCTGGACACTCATCCATACTGATACACACATGCACACCCATGGCCCTGAGAAACACAGGTGTCCTTGGTCACCAGGGCTCACCCACAGGTGCTGGCACTGCAACCCAGCCAGTGCCACACACCTCCTCACCCTTGCAGGGGCACCTACCTATATGTAGGGTGCAGGGCCCACAAAGCCAAGCTGCTCTCCTGCCTGCCATTCTCCACCCCCCCCACCCCACCCGGGCCCCATTGCAGAGCTGCCGTCTGCTATCACACCGTAACCAGATGAGACAAGGCAATTTATGACACCAGCTGTCTCTGTCAAAACCGGATCTCCCACACACACCCGGGGAAGCCAATTACCATGAGCCCAGCCCTGCCAGAAACCGACATTCACAAGGGAGACAGAGCAGGGGTGGAATCTGGCCGCCCAGAGAGGTGGGTGGCACCTCACATGAGGATTTTCCCTGCCTTCTTGTCCCTGGGAATCTGGCATCCTCTTCCCCCAGCCCCCATGGGGAGGGCAGAGCCCTGTGGCTGCTCCTCTGGCCCAGCTCCCGGGCCTTGAAGCTGCAAGAGCAATTTCAGGGTGAACAGGTGGGCAGAGAGGTGTAGGGGAAGAGTAGTCCAGGGTCGTCATGGCAACAAGAGAGAAAGGCCCTCTGTGCCCCTCCCCCTCACAGCAGGCCATCAGGTGGCTACACCCCATCCCTGCTCCCTCTCTACCTTCATTCTTCTCACCCCCTCTCTGGGCAGCCCTGCCTTGCTTTCCCTCCGCCTATAATGCTCACTCCCTTTTTTGCCCTCTGCCCAAAACTTAATCCAACTCTACAGCCTGAACCACCTCCCGTCTGCACTTTGGAATCAGACCCAAGTTCAAATCTCTCCGCTTCACCACTTCCCAGCTGGGCGAGTGGCATCCCTTATCTGGCTGCAGCTTTTGCATTCTTAAAAAAAAAAAAGAGAGAGAGAGAGATGTTCATTTCTACAAAAAATATTGAATGAGAATCCTCAGTGTACCAGACTGTGTCCTAGAGTTAAGGAGACAGCATTGAGCGAGGTGAAGTCCTATCCCTCCTGGGCCTCAGGTTCTGCCTAGAGAGTGGGCGGCACACATTTCAGAGAATTAAAAGAGCTGAGTAAGTTTCTTCACTGTCCTCATCTGCCTTGTCTGCAGCTGTCCTCCTGGTATCACGCACAGCTTGTGACAGGAGCAGGGACGATGAACGCACCCTCAGATACACCAAGGGCTTGAGGCCTGGTCCTGGGGCCAAGCTGATCTTAGTAAACTCTTTTTGAGGCCTCCTTGACCTGGTGCCATCTGCATGCCCAGCCTTGGAGGGAGCTTTCTCGTCATCGTGTCTGAGTGGCTCCACTGGGGACGCATCTGCTGAGTGTCCTGGGACTCCATTCCTTCATTCACTGACTCACTTATTCATCCCACAGACATATATTCAAATCACACTGTGTGCCAATCCCCGTGCTGGGCTCTTGAGGTTGAGTGAATGAGCCAGAGACCCCCAAGTGACAGTGGTATAGCAGAAGTTTCTAGATTTACTCTTCACTCCTCTGCACAATCTAGGCACAGAGCAATAAATCCACGCTAATAGCCACGTCCACTTCCCTTCACATTTTATAAGATGCTTTCTTTGACACGTTCCCTGTAGTATTTCTAACAACTCCAGGGCGAAAGTTCAGTTAACATCTCTCATTTGACAGGTGGGGAAACTGAGCCTCAGAGGCAAGCCGTGACTTGCCTCATAACCCAG
Organism: Galagoides demidoff; assembly: GCA_963574575.1. Lineage (NCBI taxonomy): Eukaryota > Metazoa > Chordata > Mammalia > Primates > Galagidae > Galagoides > Galagoides demidoff. The sequence goes on from CAUYQV010101030.1 coordinate 55,473, forward strand.
AGCCAGGGAGGGAAGCCCTTTCTCTAATAAATTAGATAAAGCAAGTGACACTGTGGGTTTCCTTCTAGCCCACAGTGTCACTTGCTTTATCTAATTGATTCATGCCATCCCCCCAGCTGCCCTGTAAGGCAGGCATCGCTCTTGCCCATGTACAGCCAAGGAGCATGACTTCCCCAGGCTGGGATTTGAACCTGGGCCGGGCTGACGCAAGATCCCAGGCGCCATCCACTCCTCCGTATCTAATCAGTTCATTAAAACGCTCCTTGCAAACACTCCCTCTCGCTGCCCGGACACAAAGGCCTCAGCTGCTCCATTTCCAGGAGAGCAAATTCCTTCCTGGCTGGAGAGGAGTTGGGATAATGTAGGCAGGCAATTTAAACAGCTCGGACAAAATACACCAGCAGTTTTCACTCTCTGCCACTATTACACTTTCCAGCCGCGGCGGGATTGGCCCATAAGTGGGATATCAAGTTTATTACAGCTATTTCCAACCTGTAATTGGTTTTGTGGAACACAAAGAGAAGGAGGTTGGGAGGGTGGGGGGAGGTGATTTTTCCCCCCTTTTTTTTTTTGCCTTTTTCGGATGACGGCACCCAGGGACATTGGTGAGGGCGCTGAAGTTGGAGACTTTATTTGTTTTACAAATTAAGAAGCCCGGGCCTGTGGCAGGCTCTTACACTGCTGGCTCAGCTAAGCCCACTGGCCATACTTTGGTGGCTTCACTTGAAAGGCAGCCGGTCCTGGCTGCAGCCAGATTTGCTAGTGGGTGACAGCCGGGGTCCCTGAGATGGGGTCCAGCAGACTCAGGGGCATCAGAAGGCTCTAGGGCTGGCTGTTCTAGGATCAGAATATTGTGAGTATTCAGGGCCGAAGGAGTCCTCAGAGGTCTTCACATCCCCCAATTCCTCTTGGAACACTTAGGGAAACTGAGACCCAGAGAGACGAGCGGTGCAGAGACAACCTTTGGGACTTAGAGCCCAGCTTTCTGAGATGTTCCTGTTTTATAGCATAGCTGGTCATTTAGGGAATTCCTGGCTGAGATGCTGTCAGGATAAAGAAGAAAATAGCCATCCATGCTTAGGACCTACCATGGCCTGCTGCCATCATCAGAGTGCCCATCCTTACCAACCCCTCTAATATTAGCTATTAAATAATAGCTAATATCCATTGGATACTTTCTGTTATAATTACATAGTTGATATTTGCAAACGAGGCCTGGCACATCCTAAGCACGCAGTGAATGCCAGTAATTATTATCTCCATCACTGTTGTTACTGCCACGTGCCAAGCAATCCCCCTGTGCCCTCCATGTGTGCACTCGCAGGCACCGAATTCTCCACAATTGCTTATGGGTAGGTGTGATCTCTCCCATAAAGATGACGAAGCTGAGGCACAGAGACCTCTCCAAAGTCACCCATTACTAAGCCCGGTGGCAGGACTGGGATCTGAGTCTACAGCTGTGTGACCCCAAAAGCCTCCATGTATTTCCCACTCCCCTCCTTTCAACTAATCCACACTGAGAGGTCAGGGCCCCCGTTCACCACCTCTGTGAACATGGATGACTCACTTGCCTCTTTCTTGGCCTTCATCTGCAACATGGGGGCGATGACACATGTCTCCTGGGATAACGTGCCTCGCACTGGGCTAGGCATTGGGACACACGGCTCCCAGAGCTCACAGCCTGAGAAACCAAGGACATGATGGGGTGAAAATGACTCAACACCATCAGGCTTGTGTAGATGCTGCTTAGGACTCGGATTCTTTTCCGTAATGTACACAGCCTGCTCTATCTGGCCTAGGCATGCTCTTTGCTTGGTAAGGATATTTTTTAGTCCAGGATAGCATTTATGCTGTGAGCTGGTAAAAAGAGCAACTCTGCTGGTTCCTTTTGGAGCATCCCCTGGAGCCAGGCCACTCCTACCGGGAGCCCCCGCCAGATCAGAGATTGGGCACAGCCAATGATCCTGGGCGAGTCTGCGTGGTGGAGCAGCAAGGGTGTTCCCAGTGCCTGGCATGTGGTGAGGACTCAATTCATTCATTCATTCCATGGGTATTTATTGGCTGAGTACTGTGTGCTGAACCCCAGGGAGAGAGCAATGAGCAGGATAAAGACCTGCCCTCACAGAGCTTATGTTCTAGGAGAGGCTCGAATTCAAGGGCCTCTTTATTTGTTCAGTAAAAATCTGTTGAATATGAATGAATGAAGTAGTTTCTTTCAGAAGCACCTCTCTGGCTGAGGGAGAGCAAATCCATGCATTCTCAGGGTACAGCTCACCAGGACAGAAGCTTGTCTGTCCCAGCGGCTTTGCGGTTACCTATCCGCCCCGCCCATCGTGGCACCATAGGAACCTTTCAGAATCCCTGAAGCAGGGATGGAGTTGACTTTGGACAGCAGGCCCCAAGAGACGCTAAAATGGTGTGAGATGTCCTAATAGCCCAATGAGCACAGAGAGACCGCTCCTCACAGAGGTAGGGACAGACTAACTCTGCCCATCTAGTTTCGTTGGCTTTCTATGAAGCATCATCTAAATGGCACTTACATGCCTCTGATGACGGGGAGCTCACTATCCGCTGTAGACATACCATTCAGTCTCTGAGTGCCTCTACAGCCACCGGGTGCTTGCTCAGAGCATCCCTGTTACAAGGGATTCAGGCAAGTTCCTGGGCCCCTGCTCTCCCTTCCCCTCCTCCTTACAGGCACAATCTAGCCTTCTAGTGACTCCCACCTGCCTCCCTCTCTGGATATGGATCCCCTGCTTTCATTTACTGATTTTCTGCATCCCCTGTCTTTTTAGCAGAAAGAGTATCGCTCTCTAGCTCAGACCTAGAGGAAGTGGAGAGACCCAGAAAAAGAGGTAGCCCAGAAAAAAATTAGCACTCTTGAAAATATCAGCCCCTTTGGGAAGCTTACCAGGCACCATGTACCCTTTACAAGCTGCATCTCATTTGTTCCTCGTGAGGGAATACGTTGCATGATCCCCATTTCACAGATGAGGAAACTGGGACAAGGAGAGGTAAAATGAATTCCTCTAACAGCACAAAGTTAGTAACAGAAATCAGGAATTCAACTGGGAGGCCTTCCTCCCTCTCTGGGCTTGGGATGGTTCAAGGCGACGTAGCTAAACTCACCAAGAAGGTAGGAATTGTCCATAAATAAGGGACCCACTATGGCGTGTCCCTCCGGAAAATGGTGAAGAAAATGGAAATCTTCCAGCATGCCAAGTACACCTGCCCGCTCTGTGGCAAAACAAAGACGAAGAGATGAACTGTGGGGATCAGGCACTGTGTGGTTCCTGCATGAAAACGGTAGCTGGTGGTGGCTGGACCTTCTGCTCTTACAGTAAAGTTTCCCATCAGAAGACTCGGAGGAACTGATAGGCCAATAGAAGCTCCACCTTTCAGATGTCACAAGCCTATAATACATGCACCAGTTTATGTAACTACAACAACATAGAAGAATCAGTCCCACTTCATGCTCCAAAGCCTCCCATAGGCTGGAGGAGCCAGGCCAGGACTAAGCACTCCCAGCCCACCTCCTCCAGGAAGCCTTCCATGATTGCCCCTCTATCTGAAGGAATCCTTGGCTCCCCCACAAGCATAAGAGCCTCACTGGATAACATGTGGGAAATAACCTGTTGCTGCGGCCATCGTCTTCCTGACTCTGGTCTCTCAGCTAACTGCGGGCTGCATGCCTCTCCCCAGACCATGACAGGCTGCACTTGTGTCTGAAGTTTCTTTCTTTCTCTCCCATGGGACCTAGGATGGGGCCTGCTTGTCTCAGGTCTGGAGAAATATTTCTAGAATTAAAGGGAGGTGTCCTGGAGCATACCCACTGCACCTTCTGCCCACAGCCTGTGGCTGCCCCCCACTCCTGCCCAGCCTCTGTCTTGGGTCCTTTAGCTGCTGGAACTGCAGACTTGCAGATACCCACTCGCCCACTGGCAACCTCCTCAGCATCCCTCCTCCCTTACCTTCCCCGAGGCCAGGGACGCCAGGGTACCAGCTTCGGCAACTGGGCATGGGGTAGGGGGTTCTCCTCCAAGTCCCTTACCCTGGAGCTGAGGTAAGCGTTGTCTCCGGCTGCCTGAGGCACATTTAATGGAAGCAGTTATTTACTCCTCAGGCTGACAGTGAGGGCCCTGACACAGCCCCAGAGAAAAAGATGTAAAGGAAAAGTAGGCTCGTCCTTGAAACTCCCCTGTCCCTCGGCCTGAAACAGCGATTTATGACTTGGATAATTCTTCCGCGCTTTATCTGGGGTGTGTGGGTTTGTGTGTGAATGTGTGGGGTGCGGGTGTATTTTCCTAGTAATAAAACCCTCAGTCTCGGCGAATAAATTTGAGGAGACAGTTTTACTGACAGATTTTTTCTCTTTTGTGTAATAAAAAAAATGGAGTGAAATTTGAGATTGGGACGATAAGGGCTGCCGCATTTTAGGAGAAGATAAAAAAAGCAGCACCTGGAGGGAGGCGAGGCCTGGTGACGGGCTGCTGGTTAGACGGCAGGACGCCTTCTGCCTCCATGACTCCGGGAGGAAATTCCTCCACCCCTGAGCAGCCTGGCCGCTGGGGACAGAAGGGGACGCTGAGAGCCACCTGCTCACCTGTGGACTTGCCACCTGTGAACCATAAACTAGGGGCCAGAGTCTTGCCCAGAACCCAGAGTGGGGCCTAAGCTGAATTCTTGGTTTCTCCAAACTCAGTTTCTTCATCTGCAAAATGGGAGAATTATTGTCTCTTGTACTCACTTCCCAGGGACACCGCTGAGCTGCATGATGGGGTGGACTTACCGCAGGGTTTCTTAACCTCGGCATGTAGGGCTGGTAATTCTTTAAGAGGGGTGTGAAGCTGTCCTGGGCATTATAAAATGGTCAGCAGCTTCCCTGGCCTCTCTGGGCCAGACACCAGCACAAAAACCCTACCCGCCACCAGCAGCCTCTAGCAGCAAATTTCTCCTGCTGGGGAGGGTGGGCGAAATCACCCTCCCAACTGAGGGCACTGGTATAAAGCTACTTTGGCTGCCCTACAAAGCCAAATGAATGATGAGGGGTGGGAGGGGGGTGCATGGAAGAGGAGCCATGTGGGGGTACCCCCGGCAGGATCAACAGGCTCCCCCTAAGCTGGGGTGTTGAGAGGTGGAAGGATGGAAGCTCTGATCCCGAGAGCGGCCAAGCCGCTGCGGACCCTGTGCCACACTGGGCACAGACAGCTCAGCGACAGTCAACTGCGTCATAACATCAGAGCAGGGGCGAGCCGTGGGCATCTGGGGGTGGGGGTTTTCCTTGGGATGAGTGGCCGTGCAGATCCCGGGGAGAGAGGAGGCAGCCTGCCCCCTCCTCAGCTGCTTCTCTTCCTCCTCTCCCACCCACCGTTCATTCCGTTTGGGGAACTGGCCTTGTATTCAGAAGGGAACAAGGGAGAGACTGTGGTTCCCTGCCTTCCCAGTGTACAGATACACACGGTCAAAAAGCACCAAACCTTCGGGGGGGAAACAAAGGGTGCATATGAGGGTTGCTAAGCCCCTAGGACACGTGGGAGGGGTTGGGCTTAGCCAGAGGTAAGAAGAAGTCGGTGCAGGGTCCTGGAGCTTGTCAGTATATTATATCGTTCAACCCTGAAACTTATAGGGGCCCCCTGTTCTCCACGGAGCTTATGGTCTATGACCAACACAGATATAGCCTGTGCCTGGTACACAGCTGGCACTCACTAGATGCTGGCTAGATAGCATGGAGTCTGTGTCTCCTAGAGCAGTGGCAAGATCCCTTAGGCTAGACAGATTTGGTCCAAGTCACCGTGCCCAGTCCTCCCAGGCAAGGCGATGGATCCACGCTCCAGCCCCCATTCGCCCCATATGCCTGGAAATGTTGCTTAAAAGCATTCTCCCACCCCCACTCCAGCCCCTCGGAGACACCAGTCCCCGGCCACCACTCTCCCAGCCCCCTCGCCCCCCTGCTTCCACCACGCAGAGCTGCAGGGAGTTAATTCCACTTCTCCAGGCCCAGGCATGAGGCCTCCCCATTGCAGGCTGTTAGCGTGGAGCCCAGCTGAGCGGGAGAGGCCGCGAGCTCCCAGTCTATAATAGAGTTGCTGAGACAAGCGGAAAACTGCAGCCAAGTAAACAGATAAATAATTGAAACAGTGACAACACATACCTTGCTGCTTTGTGGAGTAACACTTTCATTAGCTGGAGGCAGCATGGCTGTGGGGATGCGGGCAGGCAGCTGGGAACCCAGGACACTTGAGTCTGCTCAGCTGTGAACAGTGGGGCACCTGAAGGGCCTTTGTCTCCCAGCCCAGATATATTATCACCTCCCAAAGACCCGCCTTCTCCGGCCATGTGATCCTGCATGGAGTGGGAACTTCACACACATCCTCCTGGCCCATCTTGAGGGCAGTCAGAGGAGGGAAAGGTCTCCACATTGTCCCTTCTAGAGCGACAAAGCTCATCTAGAATTGCCCTCACCCTAAGGCCAGAGGGAGCTTGTACGTGGAACCTGGACGTGCCTCTCTGACCACTGGCTGTGGGGACCCAGCGCTCCTTGGCCCCTTGGAGGCCCTACTTCCCAGCCCAGCATATTCCCATTCAGCCTTCCTTCTGCTCAGGTGCTCTGAATGCGGCCACCTTCCCCTGAACACACAGGGCTCTTTCCTGCCTCGGGTGGATCTTTCCTCCTCTGCCTGGCAAGTGCTCCCCACTTCGGCCACCCCAGCCCCTACTCTTCCTTCAGAAGGCAACTCAAACACTGCTTCCTCCAGGAAGCCCTCTGTGACTATCCCGTCCCCAGGACGGGGTCTGTCCCTCCTCTGGGCTCACTGTTATCTTGGGCCTACTCCTCACAGGATTTATTGAAATGACTGCAATTTAGCTTGTTGGTCTCCATATGAGATCTTTGCTCCTGGCCCCCAGTTCCCTTCTCCTCTTTCCAGCTGGTCTGCTCCCCGATCCCGTCTCTCCTTGGGCCCAGGGCAGCTGTGGGATCAGGCTGTGACCCTGTGACTGATTATAAAACACATTCACACTCTCTGGCCCTGTCCACAGCTTCCCCAGCCTCGCTGGTCACTTAGGTAAGAGACCAGTCACAGGAGTGGGGTTGCCTCGTGCATGGAAAGAGCCAGAGAGGAGAGCCAGCTTTGTTCCTCCCTGGCTGCAGGACCTCGGGAAGTGGCTTCACTTCAGAGCCTCAGTTTGCACATCAGCAACGTGGGGGGGAGGTGACACCCCTCCACATGGGAAGATGCTAGTGATGACCCAGACATCTCCCATGAGAGGCTTCTCCTGGAGCACCAGGGCAGTGGGGAAGGGCGGGGCCAGGGCTGGCTGAGCACTCACCTATGGCCGCCTCTGTGCTCTGTGGCAGGTGACAGATGGCGGCACCATCAAGCAGAAGATTTTCACCTTTGATGCAATGTTCTCCACCAACTACTCACACATGGAAAATTACCGCAAACGGGAGGACCTGGTGTACCAGTCCACTGTGAGGTGAGGCTGGGAAGGGGGTTGGAGGGGAGGGGAGCACAGTGGAGGGAGCTGGAGAAGTGGAGACAAGGAGGGGGTGTGGGGATATTGTTTCCACCCTTTCACTTCAATCCCTCCATGTTCTTGGGCTTGGAAGGCAGAGCTAGGGGCTGTGCTTGCAGGAAACAGACCCATCCCTTGTAGGGACGTGAGGCATGAAAGGGTAAGCCCACAGCCCCCTGTCCCTATCTAGCCTCTTCAGCCGGCTCCTCCAACAGTCCTGTGGGGGGTCGGGAGCTTCCCAAACCCCATTTCCAAGTGAGGACACTGAGGCCCAGAGAGGGTGAGCCATGTGCCTAAAGTCACACAGCAGCCTGGAACAACAGAGTTGGGAGGTGAACGGGCTCTGCCTGGCTCCGAAGCCCATGCCACACATGCTAAGGCTCCCCCTGGGCCCCAAGGCCATAAGGGGCCCAAACTTGGGAAGGAAAATGACCTCAAACCCCTGGACTCCCAGGCAGGATGGGGGCAGGAGAAGATCTGGAGCTCAGAGATACTTATTCTTTCTACCCTGCTCCTGTTTTCCAGAAGGCGACAGAATCAAGCTAACTGGATCCCATTCCAGGGCCGGCCTGCCACTTTGTAGATGTGCATGTGCCCATGACCCCACCCCCTCATACATGGCCCCTCCCCCTCATACCTGGCCCCACCCCCTCATACATGGCCCCACCCCTCACACATGCCCCCACCCCCTCACACACACCCCCTAAAAGCCCCAAATCCTATTTTATTACTGTTCTTTGTACACAGGCTATTCCCTCTTCTCAAAGGGCTTTCTCTCTGTGGCCACCCTGTAAACTCTTCATCAGCCTTCAGAACCCCATTCAAGCAGGTCCACCCATAGGGCCCCTCACACAAGCAGAACTGATCCCCCCAAACTGTATGGCTGTGACTCCTCAAAGCCCCCCAACTCCTAAGAGGGGCTCTCACTTCACTTGTCCAGTATAGCTTCACATAGGCACTGGAAGTGCACAGTTCTGTGCGCACGTGTGTGTACTCATGCACACACACACTCTCTTTTTCACAAGGCCCAGCCAGAAAGCAGCCGTCCACTCCAAAGCTGGAGTGGGCACACTGAGAGGTGCCTGTGTGGCGTGTGCATTGGCACTGTGCTTTCTGGGCTGTGACACTCCAGGCAGTGCCTGCTACCTCTGTCTTTACACTTGGAGCATGGAGGAGGAGTAGACCCCAACGTGGGTTGTTCCTCTTTCTCTCTGTGACCATGAGCTTCAGGAGGACAAGGCATATGCCCCCGCCCCCTTCACCTTGTACCCCAGCTCTCAGCCCAGGGCCCAGCACACAGTAGCTGCACAGTGAAATTTGCAAAACAAGTGGACAACTCTGAGTCCTCTCCTTGGCTCTTTGGACCTCAGTTTCCTCATGGGTAAAATGAGAAAAGGGGACAATAGGTTGCAAAGGGTGCATTCAGCCCCGCAGAGGCTGCTTCTGTGAGAACAGGAAGGTGGGTGTGCTCCCGGGAGCACCTTGCTGGGTCCTCCTCCTCCCCGGGCTGTGGCAGGCCGGCGCTGAGAATATGGATATGAAGATGCCTGAAGAGGTGTGTAAGTGACCTCACAGATGCCTCCATCTGTCTAGTTACAATTTCTCTAGGACCTGCTTCCTAAAAGAAATTGGGGCACCTTAAAATATTAAAGCACCAAGTCCATTACAATCAAGATGAAAAAGGAGATAAGAACTCATTTTGGAGACAAAAATCACTGTTCTAGAAAACAACGGGTGGTTCTGTAGCAAGTGAAATCTCAGATCATCTCCAAGATTCTCAGATACACAAGGCTGCCTGGCCATCCCTGCCGGGTCACTGTGGTCTCTGAGACTACAACCACACCCCTCTGTCCCCTCCACTGCCACAGAGGTGGTCTCTAGGACAATTCCTTGAACCCCACCCTCTCTGCTCCCTGGAGTTTCAAGAACACAGCTCTGGTGCCAGAAGACCTGGGTTCAAATCCCAGCTTGGCCACTGCCTACTGTATAACTTTGGATGAGAGCCTTAACCTCTCTCTCTGCGTCATTTTCCTCACCTGTCAAGCAGGTTGCACTGGGCGGGCTTTGTACAATTGTTGAAGGATCTAGGCAAAGTTTATGTCCAAGGGCCTGCGTCTCTCCCACCTCCTTGCATTACTGAAATCTTGGGCTGGTGTAACTCTAACTTTTGTGACATTCAAACATGAATGACAACAATAAGAAGCTCACTGCAACCTCGTGAGGACCTGAGGAGTGCATTTGTGTAAAGTGCTGGCTCAGGGTTGTGAATGGTACATGTTTGCTATTCTTACCTAGAACAACCCTTCCTCCCCCCACCAACCAAAAAAAAAAACAAACAGAAAAAAAAAATTCACCACTGAACAAATCTCATAAAGCCTTTTTATATTCTTTTATTTCTGATCCTCACAAACAATCCCACAAATGCAGGCAGTTATTGTTATCAATTATTATTTTTGTCCCTGGTTTTATTACAAAAGGAGTCAGAGTTCAACCGGGCCAAGAGTCTTGCCCAAGGTCTCCCTCTGGAAGAACATGAACTTGGTCAAGCCCCAAACCATCTCTTTCTACCCCTACACCATGCTGCCTTCCTTGTTTTAGAGTTGAGGAAGCCAAAGCCCAGAGAAGGCATGAGACTTGCCCAAGGTCACACAGCGGCATTGACTTAAGCCAGGTTTCAGGCCAGTTTTCTTTTCTTCCCCATGTCCGTCGCTGGTCTCCCCAGTCTTCTCTCTGAGCCTTAGTTACAGGGATGGTCTCCAGGCAGAGAGCAGCCTGGAGAGCTGGGCTGTCCTGTTTGCTGAACACTGAGAGAAAGAAAGAAGGAGCAGACCTTCTGGAATCTAACAGGACAGGGGAGTTACCAGCCACCGACCCAGCCAGCAGCAGCGCTGGGGGAGTACATCACCAGGCTGCAGAGCCCCATTAGGGCTGGCAGCGGGTTTGAGATTCTGTATTTACATATAAATGAAGATATTTACAAATTAATGCATCTCAACAAGAGAGTCCCAGCTCCACAGCTGTCTGAGCTGCTTCCTCCTCAGCTGGGGAAAGTGGGGAGGGAATGAGGCTAAGAAGATTACCAAGAATTGGCACACAGCAATTTCCCGGGTGACCTCGAGGAGCCCCAGGGGACTCCCAGGGACTCCGGGAGGTTTTCTTCCCATTGATGGGGATGGGGCTCTAAAGGAGGGAATGCAGGTGGGGTGTTAGGGTTCACTCAACTCCCCCAGGAATGTAGGCATAGCACCCCAGTTGCATGACCTTGGGCAGGTCTCTGCCACTCTGAGCATTTCCAGTGACCTGGCCATCAATTGTCTTTCCAGTTCTGAGCCTCAGAAACTAGAACTTCCAGGCTGGCATTGACAAGAATGTATTCCCTGGAAGCATATTTAACTGAGCACCTGTTAGGAGCCTGGCATGGTGCAAGGTGTCCAGGGATACAGTAGCTTTACAGTCTAGTGGGGAGACAGACAGTGAGGAAAGGACAGAAATGTGTCGTGGCACATGCCCTGAAGATGTGCGTCCAAATGGGGAATAAAAGGGTTAGTGGGGTGCGGTGCCAGGAAAGGTGGTGATTGTGCAGACACCTGGGGCACAGGCGGGAGCCATCCTGGTGGGGAGGAGGTAGATGTGACCCATAGTGTCTCACCTGGCTCCCAACCTCTTGCCCCTCACTCTTTGGAGCAGTGCTGGGATGCTTGTCTCTTCCCGGGGGGCTTTCTCAGCCACAGGAGCCCACTCTGCTTACACACAGGGCAGGCAGGCAGTGCTGGGGAGGAGATGTCTCCTGGGAGCTGCAGGACCAGTGGCTGACGGGAAGTGTTGGCAGAATCCCCACCACAGTGGGACAATTCACAAGCAGGATGGAGGCTCAGCAGCTCCCAGGAACAGCCTTGATAGGCACCTGCACTGGCTTCCGTCCCTCCTGGCTCATTCTCCCAGCTTCCCAGATCCCCTCTTATGTAAATGCCTTCGCTCCCAAATCTATGTCTCAGGTCTGCTTCTTAGGGGCCACCTGAGGGTGAGGGCAGGAGCATGATCTAGGTGACTGTCCCCTGCACATCCATGCCTGCAATCTCACCCCTGCCTTGCCCAGGTCACCCATTCTTGCACCAGGCCAGACACAGGTTCGAGTGGCCTGATGGATATACCCACTGAGGGGCTGGCTGACCACGTGGGTGGAATGCGGTCCTCACTGTGCAAGGAGGAAAAAGGGCTTTCCCTTCTGCCCTTGTAGGTTCTTGTCTGGGGCCCTTGTAGCAAAAGACCGATGTAAGGGAAGTACGCACAAGCCTAGTGCATAGAAGTTTTACGCCATCCGGGAGCCGTCCAAAGGAAATGAAGACCCCCAACAAGTGGTTGGCCCTGAGTGTTTTTATGCTCCATGTGATAAAGCGGGGACTTGTGGGAGAACGTGATAGGATGGAGGTGTGCGCTGAGGGCAGTGGGCTGGGGGGCACTCAGCCTGCCCATCCGGATCCCTCTTGGTGTCCCTGTCCCTCTGTCCTTGGAGTTGAGCATGCCCCCTTCCTCTAGGTATAGGGGGAGCACCTCTCATAGGAGAGTCTTGTGACCTGCTTCAGGGAAAGGACAGAGTCCTTCCTGTACCCGCTGCTTCTCAAGTCCTTTCAGCTTAAAATATCTGCTATGCCGAGCCCCTACGTCTGAGGGAGCATGGTTTGAACCCACTCAGATGGCCGCCGTGGCCTCCTTGGAGGTCAGGGCGAACCTGCCTGTACACAGGCTGTGCCTCCCATTCCCAAAGCCCCCGCAGGCCCTGGTCCCATCCAGCTGCCCACAGCGTTATGAGGAACACCAGACAGGTTTTGCCATCCCTACTTCACTGGCAAAGAAAATCTAGACTTGAGGGGCTAAGGATGCCCCCCACACACACACCTGCTGCTCTCTCTCAAACATCTCCCACACCTCCCTTTGCCAACAAGGTCCTGCTCACCGTTTAAGGTTCATTTCAAATGCTGCTTCCTCTAGGAAGCCAGCTCTGACTGCCCGGGCTCACTGCCAACACTGTCTTCAAAGTCTGCCCTCTCTCACCAACCCCCGCCCTCTGTCTGGACTGGAAGCCCTCTAAGGACAGGGCCTGGTCTGACATCTTCATCACCAATGCCCATCCCCCAGCACAGCACCTGGTGGATGATTTGTGAATATCAGCGGGTGACTGGGGAGAGTGGTGGGCGTTGCGGTGGGTGTCAGTGGGGTGCTTTTAACATGTCACTCACTGCTGCTGGGTGAATGAGATGCCTTAGGATGGAAACATCCCAGGCCCCGTGCCTTCCCACATGTCATTCATTTATCAGAAAGGAACTGAGTAATTACTATATGTCAGGGACAATGGTGGGGGTAAAATGGTGAACAAGGCATAATCAGACCTGCGCCTGTGAGGTTGCAATACAGTGGGTGAGGAGAGACAGACTATATAACTGTGCTTCAAATAGCCCGAGTGCAGTGGTTTGGTCCTGTAATCTCAGCACTTTGAGAGGCTGAGGTGGGAGGATTGCTTGAGGCCAGCAGTTTGAGATTAGCCTGAGCAAGAGCAAGTCCCCATCTTTACAAAAAAATAGAAAAATTAGCTGGGCTTAGTGGCACATGCCTGTAGACCCAGCTACTTGGGAGGCTGAGGCAGGTGGATTGCTTGAACCCAAGATTTTGAGGTTGCTGTGAATTATGATGGATACCAGTACACTCTAGAGGAAGACCCTGTCTAAAAACATATATATGTTTTAAATTTTTTACATATATATGGCATGTATATATTTGTTTAAAATAACAAGAAAACACATTTCTGATCTGTGTTGAGTGTGGTGAAGGAATAAGGCAAGGTCGTCCCTTTATATCCAAGGAGCGGGACTAGGCTCCAGGACATTCACCTCCCCCTCCTCCCCGCAGGGATACCAAAATCCACAGATGCTCTGGTCCCTGAAATGAGATAGTGCAGTATTTGCATATAATCTAGCGAGCCTCCTTTAGACTTTAAATCATCTGTAGATTACTTCAATCCTTCATCGGATGTAAACGCTATGTAAATAGTTGTGGACTGTGTTGTTACTGTGTATCTTTTTTTCTTCCACTATCTTCAGTCCCTAGTTAGTTGCATCTGCAGATGCGGAAGGCTGAATGTAACAATGTAACGTGAGAGACAAGGACGAGAATAATGGAGTTGGGGGGGGCTGCACAGCTTCCCATGGGAGGTGATATCTAAGCAGAGATCTATAGTGTACAAAGTCACTGTGGCAGGGTCTGGGGTAGGGAGGGCATTCGAGGTAGAGGGCACAGCCTGTACACACATGCTCTGCCCTGAAGCCACACGTGGGTGGCGGAGAGCAGCTGGGTGGAGGCTCTGAGCGCTCAGCTGCACCTCCCCATCTGAGTCAGCAGGAGGGCATGTGGGAGAGACCAAGGTAATGAAAGAAGAGACGAGGACTGAGGACACGGAAAGAAATGTCGCTTCCTTTATTTCTCTGAGATGCATCGGTTCACGTATACACTTGACAGTGCAGACGGAGTGTTTGCTCTAGGGGAGGCTCAGAGCCACAGCATCCAGAGGGGGTCGGTATCCAAAGGTGGCCGAGACGGGCCCCTGCCTCCACGGAGTCCCCAGCGCCCCTCCCCTGCACACCCATGAGCCTAGAAGCACCTCCAAGGCCCGGCTTTATCTCCTTCATCTCCGAAGCCCCAGACCCTACTTGGCATTTAGAGAGGAACAATAAATATTTGTAGAATGAAAAGAGAGAGAGGGGAGATAAAACATGGAGATAAATAGCTAACAATTCAAGTAATAAAGTGATAGCTGTCATAGGAGAGACGCAGTCATAATGCCGTGATGAATCAGAGATGCAGAGATGGGGAAATGGGGATGGAGGTGGCATTGGAAGCGGCTCCCAAGTAGGTTTTAATTTAGAAAAAGAGGAGCTGGGAGCAGAAACTCTGGGCGGAGGGCACTGTGTGCAGAAAGACGTGTTGGTTAAGAAAGTGCTGAGTGGTGACAAGAACACTCCAAGATTTTCTGCAATCTGTTTAAATGAGAAAAAAAAAGAGAGAAAGAGATTAATTTTTAAACAGGCACATAAACCAGTCAGTCCGAAGAGCAGAGGGGTTTGTTTTCCTTCGAAAAGTTAAATGTGCCTTCTGCAATCTTATCTGTTAATGCGCAGTCCAAAGTGTTTCTTCACTGTTGAAACAAGGAAAAGTGTCACCTTGTTGAAAGTCTGGCGTCTATCTCTCCCTTTTCCCTCTGTACATTATCACGAACTGTCCATCTTTTGTTCTCCAAAATATACCAACAGGTGCGCTTGCACACGAAACGGTCGTTTATTCATTCCTTCGTTCCTTTGGGCCAGTCAGCAGATGCCCACTGAATAACTTCTGGGCCATGGGATCGTGCTGGGCACAGGGCACCAGTGAACATGGGTCCTGCCCCTTTGTAACTGACTATCCAAGGTCTCCAGCTATTCCCCACCTGCTGTAAAACAGTTCCTTCCCCCCATGCAGAAGTCCTCTGGG
The DNA here is from genome assembly GCA_963574575.1 of Galagoides demidoff. Taxonomy (NCBI): domain Eukaryota; kingdom Metazoa; phylum Chordata; class Mammalia; order Primates; family Galagidae; genus Galagoides; species Galagoides demidoff. The sequence continues at coordinate 70,509 of CAUYQV010101030.1, forward strand.
AATGTGAATGAGCGATAACGACATTATAAAAATAACCTTGAATCCTTCTCTGCACTTTATGCATAGCCGTCATGTCAGAATTGAAAACCCCCAGCCTTTCACTTCAAGAGGAAGCCTGGCTCCCTTCTCAAAACCACGGAGGGTTTTAGAAGGGAGGGCTGCAGTTCTCCTCCCAGCCACTAGGGGAGTTGTCAGTTGTGTGCAATTACACAAACCCTGAGCAACAAGGCACCCACTGGTGGTGTCTGCTCCGCGGCCCAGGCCATCAACCACCTGCAATCGGATCCCCTTGGAAGTGGCTTTAAAATACCAATTCCTGGACCCCACCAACACAGAGTTTGATGTGATCTAGGAGCAGGACACAGGAAACCAGGAATTGTTTCTTTTTAAAAGTTTTCCATGTTACGATCCTGGCAGTGAGATCCGGACAGATCCATTCCACATGACACCTTCCACCTGCTCTGATGTGCAGACAGGCCAAAGAATTCAACAGGAAGCTCCAAGGTGCAGAGAATTCTAGGTGTTGCTGGTAGCTGTCGGAGGGCAGGCAATTGTTGTAAGGCCCCTGGAGCCAAACCCCTTTGATTTGAAGATGACAGAATAGCCCAGCTGGTGACCTCAAAGTCTGCCTCCTGAGGCCAGAGTGACCTCACAGGCACCCAGCAATTCCAGAGCCTGGGCTGGCCCCCCTTCGGGGCAACTATAGTCGTTGGCAGAGAGATAGCAGCTGATGTTCCCAGTGCTTTCCTGTGTGACCTTCTCAGGAAGGGAGGACTTGCCTGTCGGGTGGGGCAAGGATATGTCCAATGTCACAGGAGCAAGACGTTCTTTCCACAGCTCTCTGGAATGTCATTTTCCCCAAAGCAGAGTGTTCTGTGCTCTCCAGGCAGAAATCACGCTGGACCAGATCCCAGGCCTCCAGCCCCCAGAGTGCCAGTTAGGGAGGGGCCCACCCTCTGTGTCAGGGCCCAGAGCCAGAGTCTGCCCTCATCCTTCCTTCCTAGGCCTGACTCTTGGGGCACAATGCTTCCTTTTTCATCTCTGGGCCCTCAGTGCCTAGCCCTGGGCCGGGGACAGATGGTTTGTTGCGTCAATGGGCTGGTGGGTTATACCCAAATGTGGAATCATTTGAAACAGTCAGCAAAACTTTCTCCCACCCATCGTCTGGATTAACCCTGACAACCACCCCATAGAGCACAGATGTCAGACTCACAGGATCCTGTTGTACAGAAGATGACAGGGAAGAACAGAGAGGTATGGTCACATGTCCTGGGTCACACAGCTTGTGCAGGGTGAAGCTTGGGTTAACACCCAGGCTGTGGCACTGCATGAGCTTCTGGCACCATGTCCACTTGTTGGGTCCCTGGGCTGTGGAGGCCAGGCTCCTATCCAACAAGCAATAATTGAGTGCCCACCCTGTGCTTTCATGTGCCGGGCACTGTGCTGATCTTCTTGAGAAGGGAGGCCTAATTCCAGGGCCAGGTGCTGGAGATTCAGATCTCTTAGTGAGGGAGACTAGCATGTGACCTTGTTTCTCCACCCTTACACATGTGCATATGTGCGTTCGTAGGACCCGTGGCTCAGGACGCTTTGTGCCTCCATGTGGGAAGCCACCAGCATGCCATTACCTTAGAAACAGCCTCAGCTGGCCAGTTCCAGGCTCCTGGGTACCATTAACTGAGAAGAACAAGTGATGTCCACTCCTGGCTCTGGGAATGGAATCGGGAAGCCAGGGTCCTACATCTTCTCCCGGGCCTCAGCTGGCAGCATCAATTCCATCCACTTGTCGAGAAATCCGTTTAACCTAACACACTTCCGCTGCCCTACCTCAGTCCCCATTGAGCGGGACGCCCTCCCCTGCCCCTGCTGCTTTCTCCAGCTCCCTGCCTCTCCTCCTGGTGTAGACCTCTCCTCTTCCCACTTCTCCCCTTCTCCAACGGTGTCTGCCCTTCTCTGCCTTTTTGAAGCCCAGCAGTGTTCCAGGCCTGTCTCCGATGGCCCGCTCGGCACAGCGGCCCTCCCTGCCCCTCTCCTTGGCAGTAGAATTGATCGTGCCTGCCGAGCTCCGGAGCACTATACATTTCGTGTCAGCCTTCTTGTGGCAGTGGCAACTGTCCATTCACACACCTGCCGTCCACATCGTGGACATGAGCAGCTGGGCCCAGTGCTGCGGGCATGGGCTGGTCCTCCTCAAACTCCACGTCCCTTGCTCCCTCCACTGCCTGCAAGCAAAGAGGGATACTGTCCTCCATTTGTCCCTGGCCTTTCAGTGGCCTTTGATTCTCCTTTCTTCTTTTCTTTCTTTCTCCCCCTCCCAACATCCCCTTCCTCATTTGGGTGTTTTTCCCTTCCTTCTGTGCACACGAAACTGCATGATGCTTTCATTCCCTGGCTTCCTGTGCATTTCTGCACCTCTTGGCTTAGAGGGAGTCTCCCCAGATCTCGGTGCCCCAAGACCCCAAGGGCTTCCAGGAGGTCTCTGTTTCCAATTTGCAGGAGGGTCAAGGGGTACTTCTCCTTGGTCGGTTCTTGGGTTAGTGCCACCGAGCAGCCTCCTCCACCCACTTAAGTGTCCCCATTCTCTGTTTGCCCTCAGACCTCCCAGGAGGCCAACGGGACCCCCAGAACACACCCTTCTCCCACACCCTGTTTCCCTGGGGAGGGAAGTGCTTGCACAGCTGTCTGCTGCCCTCTGGTGATGCACTGGGGTATTGCAGCAATGGGGGTCTTTTACCCGTGGGGCCCTGAACCCTCAAGGATGGGTCTTTCTCTCAAGGGTAGAGACCCTCCCTTCTTCATCTCTAGGTCCTCAGTGCCCAGCACAGGGGCTCAGTAAAGGCTTATTAAATTAATGAGCTAACAGGTTCTCCAAACATGATATCATTTCGAATGGTCAGAAAACCATCCATTCATTACGTGGTTAAACCCTTATGACTACCCTGTTCAGAGCCCACTTGTGGGGTTCAAGCTCAGCCCGGAGAGGGGGAGTGACTTGCCTGAGAGCTTGAGAGAGCTCCTCCCTCTCATTCAGAACTTTCCTCATACAGAACTTTCCTCCCCTGGCAGCCTCCCTTAGCTAATGGGGCTGAGCCCTGCGCTGATGGAGTGGGCAGTGGGGGGAGGGGGCACTGGGGCAACCTGTTTCCTCCTCCAGGCAGTGGTTTGTTTTTTACCAGGAGCCTTCCAGGGTCAGCGTCTTCACCCAGAACCAGGAATTGCAAGCCCAGTGTCGGGCAGCAGCCTGGACAGGTGATGGGAAATTAGCTCTGATGTCTCGTGCCCAGGACATGTTTCAACCACCTCAAGTAAGGGCTTGCCCTGATTATTCATTTGTCATTTAAGTAGTATTCATCAGTTAACTGTAGACATTGGGAGACAGAGATGAACAGGACATTCCTGGGCCTATGCCAGCTGCACAGGGAGAGGCGAGGGGGTGATGGGGCTCTGCCAGGAAGAGGTGGGGGGTCTCCCTCTGCTACCTGGATAGTGCATGAGATGAAACAGCCACACGAAGGCCTTGGAATGAGCATTCTGGCTGAGGAGCTGCAAGGGGCTGAGACAGGAGCAAGCTCAGTGTCAACAGGAGTGGAACTAAGTCCACAGGTGCCCAGTGAGGTGGTGAGGCCCTCAAGCATGGGGCAGGCGTCTGGGACTTGGTGGCTGAAATGCGGATTCTCACTCAGTGGGTCTGGGACGGGGCCTGAGACTTCACCTTTACAGTCCCTTCCCAGGTGAGGCTGATGGTGCTGGTCCACCGTCCACATTAGAAACCCCTCTGATGCCCCAGCCCCAGCCCATTAAATCAGAATTCAGCAACAACCAGGGCACAGGCACTTGTATATTCAAGTCGCCCAAGGTGACTCCAACAGGCAGAGCAGTTTGAGGTCCACCGTTGTAGAACATCCTGGGCCATTGGAGAGAGTTTGAATTGTATTCTGAGAGTGATGAAGAGTCATTGTCGTTGATGCTGTTTATAGTCTGACAGGGATGAAATGATAAAGCCGGGGGTGAGGCTAGACAGGGAGGGTGGAGGTGGAGAGACATCTTGAGGACGAATTAGGAAGCAGAGCAGCAGGAGGGCTGGGAGAGGGGACAGGAGAGAAAGAAAGTTCAAAGTGGCCCCTGAGGCCATGACTATCACATTCCGGGGGAGAATGGGGCTCCTTCTGACATGGGGAGACCAGTGAGGACCAGCTTGGGCTGGGAGAGGAAGGTAGAACTTACACATTCCACTGGAATCAGGTTAGACGTGTCTGTTAGACACCCGAGCAAAGTAGGTTGATGGAAACAAGAGAGAGGGAGAACTTGAGGCTACAGGTATAAATATGGGAGCCACCGACACACAGATGCCATTTTAAGCCACTGTCCTCTCCCAGACTCAGGAAGGACTTGCCAGCAGCCTTTCGACATCATCTAGGCCAAACCCTCTCCTTCTCCACACGAGAAACCAAGGCCCAGAGACTGTGAGTTGCTTCCCCGAGGTCACACAGCAAGTCAGCTGCAGAATCAAAATTCGACTGCCATAATAACTCCTGGAGAAGAACGGTTTCCAGCCCACGGTGTTCAATGCAGCATTCCCCCTGACCCGCAGCCTGTGAACCAGAATTGCTGATATGGCAAATAATTTATATATCTGCAGTCAGAAAACCAGGGCTGTTAGAAATTACCTACACACAGACACCCACACACACTCACACACACACACACACACACATTCACACATACACGTCCACATATATTATCCTTTTACCTCTAAGTAAAAAATCAGTAACCAGGCTGTCAGCTTTATTACTAATTACGCAACTACTTTATTGCTGGTATTATAAAAAACTGAAGGCTAAAAATGTCCAGGAAAGACCTAATTTAGTAAACAGTTCAGAATAAAGCATTTGTCGCCGTGGTATTTCTTCACATTAGAATTTGCTCCAGGTGATTCAAACCTCCTCTTTAATATATTATTGCAGTCTAATAAAATTCCCTGTTCTGGGAGAATCTTCTTTGCCTTAGAAGATAATTGCATTTCAAGGGTGAGGATCAGGTGGGATTGAGGGTGAATAGGGAGGTCTTGCCAATCTGAGGGTCCTGGAAAAATAAGGATAAGAGAGGGCAGAAGAGGAGAGGTGAAGCGACTTGCCCAAGGTCACTGCTGGGGACAGTGTGAGCACTCAGTAGGGGGTAGGTAAGGAAATGAATGGATGAGTGGGTGGGTGGATGGGTAGATAGATGGATGGATGAGCTCCCAGCTGGATCACCAGGTTATTGTCAAGCTAAACCTGAGTCCAGGAAAAGAAGTCATCTGAAACTTGCCCTTGATAGAGATAAATAGTGACAATAAAGGTTGGTGGGCCATTGGGCCTTTTGTACAAAATAGGCACTGTCACCTCTGTTTATAAATAACCAACCTCAGCTAAGACAATGAAGCAAAATTGTGCAAAGCTACAGGGGAGGGTCAGCCTACCTCATTTTATGAGAAGGAAAGAGATGACCAGAGAGGGTGAGTGACTTCCTAAAGGTCACACAGCCTAGAAATGACAGAGCTGGGCTAGGGGCCAGGCTTCCTTGGATCCAGCCAAGGGCTCT
>CAUYQV010101031.1:0-26055 GCA_963574575.1 Galagoides demidoff
GACGGAGCCTCAAGCTATCCCCCTGGGTAGAGTGCCATGGCATCACAGCTCATAGCAACCTCCAACCTCCAACTCCTGGGCTCAAGCGAGTCTCCTGCCTCCGCCTCCCAAGTAGCTGGGACCACAGGCGCCCGCCACAACGCCCGGCTATTTTTTGGTTGCAGCCATCATTGTTGTTTGGCGGGCCCAGGTTGGGGATTCGAACCTGCCACCTTAGGTGTACGTGGCTGGCGCCTTAGCCCATTGAGCCACAGGCGCCGAGCCTCTTTAGATGATTTCTCATCCTTCATTATTTCTTTGAAATTCTGTGTTGTCAGAATTTATTTTATTTATTTCTTTATTATTAAATCATAGCTGTGTACATTAATGCAATCATGGGGTACAATGTGTGTTGTCAGAATTTAGATGTTAACAAGTCTTAAAAAGGGCTCTCTGCCAGTGGCACAGTGATTACAGGACCAGCCACATACGCCAAGGGTTGCGGGTTCAAACCTGGCCCAGGCAAGCTAAACCACTACAACAAAAAATAGTCGGGCATTGTAGTGGGTGCCTGTAGTCCCAATTACTTGGGAGGCTAAGGCAAGAGAATCACTTAAGTTCAAGAGTTTGAGGTTGCTGTGAGCTGTGATGCTACAGCACTCTACCGAGGGCAACACAGTGAGACTCTGTCTCATTAAAAAAAAAAACAAAAAAACAACTACTTGGGAGGTTGAGGCAGGAGAATTGCTGAAGCCCAGGAGTTGGAGGTTGCTGTGAGCTGTGACTCCACAGCACTCTACCAAGGACAATAAAGTGAGACTCTGTCTCTAAAAATAAATAAATAAATAAAAATCATTACTATAATCTCTAACATTAACACATCATTTTACGGTTTAAAAAATAATGTCATATATTTCAAGTGGCAACTTCTTAAAATCTGGTAGTGGATTTAAATCTATTTAAATTCTAAAATCCTGCTGAATCTGCATGAATTTGAACTTTCAGGAGGACACCCCAAGGGGCTGGGTAATCCTCTAGTCTTTGTGGTCATTATAAGCGTTATTCCCCTTATATCCAAAATCCTGTGTGCCCTACTCCAAGAATCAATTGCTCACAACATAGGCAGTATACACAAATTTATCCATTACATTATTTTTAACAAACATTTTAGAAGAATCTACTAGGGGCCACTTCCTGTGGCAGGTGCTGAGAATACAGCAAAGAATAAGGCTGACACCTTCCCTATCCTCAGGGAGCCCCAAGTTTGCAGGGCTGGAAGGATGGCTGAGAGGCAGTAGTGAAGGGGAGGTTAGGTGAAAGAGATATTAAACCAATTATTACACAAATATTTCATTCTGTGATATAACTCTAGTTGCTGCAGAGGGAAAAACACTGGGTGCTAGGATAATGTTCTACACATTGACTCAATTACCCCTGCCCTACTTGCCCCAACTTGGCCTTGTCATGGGCAGCCCCAGGAGGAGGGGCTGATGCTGGCAGGCCTTCCCGGGCTCCCACGCCTGCGTGATTCCCACCTGGTTCAGCCAATGGGAGGCTCGGACCGGAGACTGGGGTGGGGCACAGCGAACAGCTCTGCACTTTCTCTGCCAGCCTTGGCTGGCCTGTCTTCCCTATTAGCTGTCCGTGACCCCAGCGCCCACCAGTCTTCTCTATCTGTCCGTGGCCCCCAGCTCCCACCAGTCTTCTCTATCCGTCAGTGGCCCCCAGCTCCCACCAGTCTTCTCTATCTGTCCGTGGCCCCAGCTCCCACCAGTCTTCTCTATCAGCCATCCGTGGCCCCAGCGCCCACCAGTCTTCTCTATCCGTTCGTGGCCCCAGTGCCACCAGTCTTCTCTATCCGTCCATGGCCCCAGCGCCACCAGTCTTCTCTATCTGTCTGTGGCCCCAGCGCCCACCAGTCTTCTCTATCCATCCGTGGCCCCAGCTCCCACCAGTCTTCTCTATCAGCCATCCGTGGCCCCAGTGCCACCAGTCTTCTCTATCCATCCGTGGCCCCAGCGCCCACCAGTCTTCTCTATCTGTCTGTGGCCCCAGTGCCCACCAGTCTTCTGTATCCATCTGTGGCCCCAGCGCCCACCACTCAGGCCTACTTTGGTTCTGGTTCCCCTGGGCCCTCCTGCCCTAGTTGTGGTCATACCGTCACCTCGCATGGCCTCTGCAGCCTTGGGGTGGCAGCAACTTCCTACTGTTGCGGATTTGGGGTTGTGTCACCATCCCCTCTAGCTCCTCAGCTCTCTCATCACCCGTGGAACCAGATCCCCAGGGCAAATTCCCTGGTTTAACTACAGAATGGCTTCCGTTTTCCTAGCTGGACTGGGACTGATAGAATTATGCTTTGTGTTCTGCCTACAGCGTTTGTTGAAGTGCGTGTTCCTGCCATGGAACCTAGTTGTGACTTTCTCACAGACAAGCCTGTCTTAGTCATGGCAAAGGAACTCAGCCAGAGCTGCAGGCAGTAATGGCTGATAACGCCCAAAAGATACTACCCAGGTGGGACAGGACAGCGATAACTGTGTTAATTTCTTCACCTTCGAGATAAGGAGCCTAACCTAAAACCTCAAGTTTCCTGATTTTGAACCCATTTGGAACCCACTTGTTACCTCCGGAGTCCCACCCGTGCCTCAGTCCTCGGAATCACTCCACATCTACTCCCAAGTTTGCCCCACTTCACGACCACACAAGCAATTATGTGCCTGCTCCACAAACCATAACTCTGACCTCTGAAGTGTGCAGGTTTTTGTAGTGTCCTGAGTGGGGTGAGGGGACAGAACAGAGGTCTCAAGTCCAGGGGATCAGCTGGCAGCAGGATCGGGAAGCAACTGGGACAGGAGGTCAAAGGGCAGGAAAGGGTGAGGTTTTCAGAGTGGTCACCTCCAGCCGTGACCCTCCTCTTCTGAGCCCCAGGCCCTCCCAGTCAACTGTCCACAGGTGCCAGGTAGCAGCAGCAGGCTTCAATCTAGTTATATGTTTTCTTGGTCTGGAATTGCTGCTGGAGCCCAAGGGAGGGTAAGGACAAGTCAGCATTTTCTCCCGGATACAAATGTTTCTCTCATCTAGCCCTTCACGCAGAAAGCCTGACCTCCTCAGCGATGGCAGCCAGAAAATCCACACTCTTCATAATCCTACAATTTCCCGCTAATCAGATGTCTAGACAAGAATGGTCTCTGCCCCCTTTCCTGTTTGCAAATCTGCCTTGACAAGTCATATCCTCCCGACAATACTATTAAAATGTTCCTTATTTGCTCTGTGGGCCTTCTGAGACCTGGTTGCTGGAAATGCTATCAGTTCCTACATCAGTGCAATTCTCTTGAAAACATGCTTTGATATTCCTCTGCTTAAATTTCATTCTCTTGAGGGGAGCTCTGTTAACAAGGCAATTAGTATCACTTTGAATATAAGTAGAGTACTGTGGGGTTTGCGGCCAGATGGCCCATGAGCCAAACTTGATTCAGGGTTGTGGTGAGTGTGGAGAGAAAGCGATTCTCACTGTAGCTCGAACCCATTTAGACAACACAATGTGCTTCTTTAACTTGGGAGGGGAAACAGTGGTGAGAGGGGTTTCAATTTCCATCCATCCATTAGAGACCAGAAGAAGCTGTCATTTGATTTCTCCTCCTTGGTATGTTAACTATAGCTAGCAAGAATTGCAAAATCACATAATGAAGGCTTAAAGCAAGATCGAATTTATATTCAGCACAGTATTTTAAAATTAGCAATAGAATAATGAGGATTGAGAGCTGTCAAAAAATGAAATTTCCATCTCATTTGAGGAGCAGGGGAACCTGGGCACTGGGTACATAGGCCTCACCACCCCCAACTCCTTCCAACCCCATCTGAACCCCTTCTTACTTGGGCAGTTACCGACCTGGGGATGGTATCATCCTCATGGTCAAAGATGGCTGCAACTGCTCCCCTCCACATTGAAAACATAGTGTCTGCATCTGCACTCTTTAAAAGCAGCACGAGCATATCGGATTGGATTTTGGAGCCTCTCTACTCGGGTTTAGATGCTGGAGGGGTAACCTCTCAGTTTTCTCATCTGTAGAATGGTCGTAATAGTTCCTACCTCTCAGGTGTATGAGGATGAAATGAGTTTGTATATGTGATGTGCTCAGAGCCGTACCTGCTGTGTAAAATGTGCTAAATCAATGTTGGCTATAGTACAAATAATTTTATTAAAGTTTTAGAATTCAAACATTATAAATGGGCATAAGGTGAAAAGTAAATAAATGCTCTTTTTACCTCTGATCTGCAGGGTCCTAGTTTTCTTCCCCAGAAACAACCAATTATCAGTTTATTAGGAATCACTCTAAAGATGCTCCCTGTATCTTTCCTTCTTTCTTTCTTTTTGTAGTTTTTTGGCTGGGGCCACGTTTGAACCTGCTACCTCTGGTATATGGGGCCAGCGCCCTCCTCCTGAGCCACAGGCACCGCCCAATGCTCCCAGTATCTTCATGTATAGATGTAGATCTCTGGGTTGATATACAAATGGAGAGAGAAAGCTATAGATAGATACAGATAACTCCCAATTTAAAACAACAAGAACAGCAATGTAGATATTATTCCCTGGTCTGTACTTTAACAAAAAATGTACATTGAAAAGATTTGCTGTACATAAAAATATATTTACAAAGAAAAGACTTTTCCTTATCAGTCCTGATAGATGTAGCTTATTCTCTTTACCAGCTGTATGGCAGCCTCTGGGTTGCACGTGGGGTGATTCATTTAACCAGGCTCCTGCTGGCTGACAAATAGACTGTCTCACCATCTTTCCTTTGGTCACTCTTGTCCCTACTCTTTGGCTTTCTCTTTTTCTTTCATCCTGGCTACGTGGACGCACCCTTCCTGAGTCTCTTCATGGGGAAATGGATGCAGATCCTTGCGTCTCCTAAAATGATCAGAGCTCTAGTTAGCTCCAGACGTGACCCAGGCTCCATCTTCAGGCTGCCACCCCAAACATCTATGATCAAGGAATTCAGAACACCTGGGTCCTGTTGGACTTACAAAACATTACCAAATTTTAAAATAGATTTAAATTATCTTCAGGCTGTTTTTTGAGGAACGATCCCAAGTAGATACAAATTGAATATGTATATAATTGTAGATTACAGACATTATACTCTGAAGATATATTTGCACACGCAGCTTATTTTTCTGGTTTTTGGAACCCAAAGAGCAAGGCATTTATCTTACCTTCTGATTTCGTTTTTGGGTTTTTTTTTTAAGTTGCTCTAAAAGAACATTTAATTTTAGCACCATAATAATGAAGTGATAATAGCGAATAATAATGGCTTTGGAAAATAGTTCCGTTCCACACTCAACAGTCTCTGAAATACAGGACTTTCAGGTGTCGCTGACAACAGGCATGTAGATTATTGTCCAGTCAATAACAAGACATGAACAAATGGTCAGGTCTCAATTCCTTTCTAGGATGGAAAGCACCAGCTTTTTTTTTTTTTCCCTGAAAGCTAAGCCCTGAGGCAAAATTTTGAATGTTGGTAAATTGTTGGAAATATCAAAAGGTCATCTGGAAGGCTGCTATGTAATAATCAAAGGTCAAGTTTCTAGCCCACGCTTGAATCCAACTGGCTGCTCCAGCACTAGGTGCGGTAATCTGGGCTACTTGACTTCCATAAACCTCGGTGACCTCATCTCTGAAATGGGGTGAAGTGTCCTGTGAGGGAGGGAAGTGAGAGCCCTCAGATGGGCCTGGCCAGGCAGCGGGCACTTACAGTGCCTGATGTCCTTCAGTGCCTGTGCTCTCCCAAGCCAGGACGATGGAAAAGAGCCTGGCTGCCTGTCATGCTTCTCTTTCCTTTTCAGTTTTGTCTTAGTGGGATGGTAGTGAGGGAGCCAGGGCCCAGATCTCACAAAGAGCCAGTGTCGGGGGGCTCCGTTGTGTCTGGGAGGCTGAAACGGGGTCACGCCAAGTTTTCATATGGTTTTCATATCACCAGGCGTGTTTTGACTCCTGCGAGCTTTCTCACCACATTGGCTCTGGAAGAAAGGAAGTGCAGCAATCTGAGGCACAGTTGCACGTGCAGAGACAGACGGGGTTCAGAGACAGAAGAGAGGCCTCCGGGGCCTGTGCAGAACTTCCCAGAACTGTCCCGCCCCTCCCAGGCACTGACGGAGCTCCCCTTTCTAGCCTCCCAGCCCTGGCGTGTTCTGGCCTCCGAAGGGCAGAGCACGGTCTGTTCTCTCTTCCCAGAGGAGGATGGTAGGAAAGCTTGGCAAGCGAACAAAAGCCATTAGCAGTGTCTGGGCTGGCCCCAGCTGCAGTATTTGGGTCTGTCTGCTGAGACCTATGATATCCTTGCAGCCTCTAACCCCTGAACCTATGAGATCCACCTTCAAATTTCCCATTAAGCCCATACATTATTTATTTAATTATTTTTAAAATTATAACATATGATCACAATAGTTTTTATTATTATTATAATTGTTGAAATCACTTGCGTTTCAGAGTTAATGAAATAACTCCTAGAGAAAGTAAGGAACTTAACAATGACCCGGACAGAAAAGAATATTGAACCCGTACATTTATTTTGATCCTTAAGCCAGCTTGAATTGAATTGAATTGAGTTTCTGTCATTTATTTTTTTCCAGGAAGTATGCTGACTAACTTGAAAAGAAAGGTTCTTTTCCTATCCTTCCTAGAAATCCTACTTACAGACCTGGCAAAACGAAAATCACTCCAGCCCGTCTCGTCTTGTTCCTCCTGTGTTCCTTAGCTGAGACAGGGCTTTCTCTGAATTAGCTTGACAGACAGCACGAATTAGTCTGTGGCATCAAAGAGTGACACCTGGGCTGGCACAATCTTGAATAATGAACCAGGGATTGAGGGATTTAAGTTTCAGAGGGAGACAGCTACGAGGGGAGGTCACTGCTGACCTGTCATGTCTATGGAAATTTAGTTTCATATTTTAAAGCAGTTAGACATCTGCTGTGACATTCTGGCCAGCTTGAGACCAGGTAAGTCCTCAACTTTCCCAAAGCGTCCTGTGCTCGCCGGGTGCAGGCTTGTGACTATTAGCTCATGTTTAGCAAATCACGTCGCCAAGGGAAAGTCCAAGTCTTGCAGAAATTAGGGCAAGACAGTCCATAAATTCTTACTGACTTTACTTTTTTCACATAAGTAAGCGTTTAATGCGGTAGGAAGAAAGGTGTCATCACAGGTTTGGATTTATTCTCCACCCTCAGCCTTCCAGAGGCAGGAAAGCCTTTTTATTAACCTATTCCAAAGCACAGGCGTGAGAATCCTATTTCCAGGCAGTTCAGATGTCTGGTCTGTTTCCAGAAGGGCTGACCTCCCATCACAGAAGGAAGGGGACTCAGCGGGGGGCTTTGTAGAGGATACTTTATAAACCTAATCTGTCTATAAATATATTTTAATTTTCACCTCTCTCTCTATGGGAAAAGTCATCCTCATCTTTCCTCATATCTGTTGTAAAGGAGAGGACGGGAGTGGGTGGGCACGAGGAACTGGCCCAATCCCTGGTGCCTGGCAGGATTGGTTTTGGACCGTGTGCAGACATGTCTTGCTCTTTTTTCCTACTATGTTCTCCCAACATCTAGCCTCTGCGGCTCGGTTGGTCCCTACTCTTGGCTTCCCTCTGAGCCCACATTCATCTGTACCTACAGCAGTGCCTGGCGGTGGGGGGGGGGCACTTACTGGGCACACAGCTGGGCTATCCTGATGCACGACTTTGAAAGCTCTACTCATATTTGTTCCACGTGGTGTTCCAAAGGTGCCCTTTATATAGAAAACAATGTAAATGAGGCCCGCAGAATCAAGCAACTCAGTGACCGCACTCAATATATATTGCTGATGATGTATGACTGAATGAGTGAATGAAATCCTGGTTAGATGAGCTTTGGCTGCTCTCCTTGGACACACAAGGTTCTCCTCCTCACTAAATTCTCTATTCTAGCTTGCCTTTTCCTGAAACACACCTGACATGTAGCAGGTACTCTTTAAATACTGACTAGGTGGTGTCAACCTCTAGATCAATTCTGCTCCCAGGTCTTTCTGCTTTTCACTTAGGTGATCTGACTGCTTATTCTAGTTTCTGAACAAGTTCTGCTCAAGAAGTCAGTTTTTCAGGTTTCCTGGATCCTCACCATCCTCCTTCTCTAGATTTGTGACCACCCCGGGTTGGCCTCCACCACCCACACCATCTCTCCTTTACTCCCAGCTGATCCCATATGTGAACTTCTGCCTCTGGAATGTCAAGGCACTAGGATCAGTGGCCATAGCTTCTTTGTTTTACTGTGAAGTGAACCATCATTCAATTGACTTCAACTGTGGCCCATTTCTGGCATTAACTGTAGTCACAATGTTTCTTCTCTTGATTCCTCTGGCCCTTCAATCCCTTTGGTTTCAACAGATGTGGACTGCATCTCTCTTGCCAGTGGTGTCCAGAGAGGGCAGCTGACTGTTGTGCCAGCCTCCTGTACACGTGGCGACCTTGGGTTTCCCCACTGAGTTTGGGCACTTGCAAGTACTGAGACTCAAGTCTACAGGCCCTGTCTTACAGCTTCCAAGTCCTTCCATGATCTGGGAACATCTTACATCCCATTCCCTCCTAACAATATTCCTTCTGCCTGGGCTGCCTCTTCCTCCCCCTCCATAATGTTGCTTCCTTTCCTCCTTCAAATGCACCCTCGCATCCAAATCTTACCCATCCTTCTAGGTCCTGCTCAATTTCCAGCTCCTTACAGAGCTTCCTATGGCCAATCCAGCACTTAGGGATCTTGTTCTTTCTATGAGTTACAACACATCATCCCTCCTTTCCTTTGTAGATCTGGTCTTCCTCAGCAGACTATAAATTCCCAAGGCAGGGAAAATGCCAAACCATGTCAGTGACCTTCACATCGACTCACCTGCACATGGTGATTTAAACAAATAAACCTGACTGATCCGGCATCTGAGTTAAGTGCTTTGTATTTCTGGGGTATCATTCCTGGGAAATTTCCTCCTTTTAACATTTTAAAAAGCATCAACTTTTTAAACTTTGCAGCATCACGTTGATGAGAACAATCGAAGGTGAGTGTGTTTGCTGAGGAAGTAGAATGAACTTTCTGTCCAAGACAGAAATAGAATCCTTTCTTCAGCCCCCTGCGGGAGCCCTTACCTACACACACTGTCACATGGGCAGGACATATGAAGGTTCTGGTGATGATTAAAGGCTCAAGTGGAGCTGTGGCATTTGTCAACAGCCCCATTGTGAAGCATTATTCCTCTTCTGAATGGGGCTGGCATTATGTAATAAAGGATGGAAGGTAGAAAAAGCAAAACACCAAGAAATAGGCAAATGCTGCTTTTTTGTGAGCACCTTGCAGAGTAGCTGGCTGGGGCTGGATTTAAACTGAAGTCTACTTCACAGACTCAATTCTGAATAGTTTCCCTGTCCGGCCTTGGGACTTCTGCATTAAACAAAGAGATGGTTGAACCAGATGATTAGGTTAAATTCAAAAGGTGACCCTCTGTCCCCATCCTCCATCGGGAATAGGCTGAAAGTCCTGGTCTGGGGGTTGCTTTTCTGGGTAATTGGTCCTAAAGTTTCCACACTGTTTTTTATTTTTTGTTATTTTATTTTACATCAAATTAATATGAGGATACAAATTTTTAGATTACATTGTTCTCACTTCCAGGGTAAAGTTCCACTTGTAAAAGAGCCCCTCACCCAGGGAGGCATGTTATACACCCTTGTAATTGTCACATTAGGTGACACCTGCCTCATGCCCTCCCTCCTCCTGCTAATCCCCCTCCCCCCTGCTGCCATATTAGACTATATTTGTGTTCTCTCATTTGTACGTGTAATTTTTTATGTATTGGTTTCATATTAGTATTGAATACATTGGATATTTACTTTCCCATTCTTGAGATACTTTGTTAAGAAGAATGTATTTCAACTCCATCCAGGTAAATGGAAGAGATGTAAAGTCTCCATCTTTTTCACTGTCCGTTTCTTAATTGGCAGAGATAACCTCATGGTCAAATCACTGTCCTGTTCCACACAGCTCTAGGAGAACTATATGGAGGTTATTTTTAACAAGTGCAGCTCCTGCCGCACACGCACATACAAGCTTGGGACACCAGCCTTTTTCTCAAACTGCTCTCTCTTCATCCTTGCATTTCACACATTCCATTCCAAGCACAAACCTCCTCCACCTGTGAGTTACAGAAAAGATAAAAAGGGGAGATAAAGGCTGAGGATAAAGAAGACTTGGCCCTGGGTAGCTAGACAGTAGAGCCTATTGAGAAGTGGGCAGCAGATTAAGGGTGGTGGGACTCTGGAGCCAGCCTGTCTGGGTTCAAATGTTGCCTTTCCCACTTTGTAGCTGGGTCATCTTGAGCATACTGCATAGCTTTCCTGGGCCTGGATTCTACACCTGTAAACAGGGGCACCAACAGTACTGGTTTTATCAGTGCATCATGACAATTAAATGAATCAATACATACCCCTTAGAACGGTCCCTGGGACATGGTCTGTGCTCAGTCAGTAGCAGCTGCCGTTGCAGGGGGTGTGTGTGCACCCTTAAGACCCAGGACAAGACCTACCTGAGACAGTGACCAGCAGAAAACCACATGCCAGTTCTTGCACAGACCCACTCTTATTTGTAAATTTCATTTAGCGACTATTTATCGAGGGCCTCATACACGCAGAGAATGCAGAAAGGGAAAACGTTCCGCCCTTGCCCTCATGAGCTTACATTCTAGCACGTAGGGCCTTCTTGCAAGAAGCCCCGGCCCTGCCCGCTGGTGTACAGCTCAGAGCCCGGCCCACAGGAGGCCTTCTGGAATCAGTCACCATTATTGCCCCTCAGGTAAGCTCCTCATGGACATCCATGATTCACTTCCCGCTTCAATTCTGGCATCAGACACCCACCCAAATCCTGGAGAGTCTCCCCCTTGGGCTCGCGGAGATGCCCAGCCCCCTTCCTGTGGCTGCTTCCCTCTTGCCCCCTGAACCTCTGGGTCTGTCCCTCCAGGTGGTCCTTTGGTCCTCGCTGAAGCCTTTTCAGTGGACATAGCTCCGTTCCCCTCCAGCCTTTCCCTGCTATTTCTGGCCTTATCCTCATCTGGGCAAATGATCTGCATTCTACTTGCTCGGGACCCAGGTCAGCCTTTAGCGCAGCAGTACCCCCCCCCCCACCCCATTGGACTTCAAGCCCCTCCCCTTTGCCTTTCTAGGCGGGTCAGTGGGAAGACTGAGCAGAGTCTGAGCCAGTGACCCGGCAACCTGAGAGCCCACCTCGCCTACAACGCCTGGGTCTTTCTGTGTTCTCATCCCCCCTCTCCTTCTGTCCCCTCCAGCCCTGGCTCCCCAAATCGTCCACTTCCACAGTTCTAGCTTCCTGGGGCTCTTCCCGCTGCCTCCCTTCTCAGTGCCTTCTCAGTGGACACAGAACGTACAGATTCATCCATTCATTCATTCATCCATTCGTCCATTCATCCATTCACAGAGACCTTACAGGGGCTAAGGCATGCTACGTACCCAGCTCGGATCTGGGCACAGAGCTGCGAACAAACCCGTCTCTCCTGCCGTGGAGCCTGCATTGTAGTGTGGAGAACCAGACAATAAACCACCAAATAACGTCCCACGACACATGGCGGCCAGCACAGCGAGCTCGAACCACGCAAGTCGGAACGCGCTGAGCTTGTGTGTAAACTGGGGGAACGGGCAGAGGGAAGGAAACAGAGGCAGGTTGGACTTTGAAAGGAGTCTCCTCTTTTGTTGTTGTTATTTAATTTTTTTAAGCTTATTTTTAAAGGCCAAATAGTGATCATTGTGGAAACTGAGTAATAGTTACACTGTTTCTTCTGGGTATGTTTGAAAGGGTCTCCTTCTGGGTCAGTCCACTTGGTAAGGGTGACAGAGAAGCTGCTGAGGGTCCTACTGTTCGACCTGTTTGTTGAGAAACTTCTAGATCTCTCTATATCCTGCTGCTGAGCAGGGCCACAGTCTGGATATCGTTTTTTCACCCTGTCCTCGGGGGCCTGGTGTGTGCTGTTACTGCAGGGAGCCTGCCACGTTCTGCCCTAAATCAGGGTGGGTTGGTTGATAACGCAATGAACTAGCTTGTCCAAAAGAAATCATTCCACCTCATGCCTGGAGGTGGGGAGCAGAGGAATGCCCGGGCTCTGGCACTACTGTGTGTTTTGGCAAATGAATACAAGAAAGGCTTTCGCATGATCTTCCCCACCGATCTCTTTATCTAGGCCCAGGTAACAAGGAATTTAGGAGAGGATTTGACAAGGTTATGAATACACCACCTCCCGATGACCGGTTAAAGGACAATCCAGGCTGGAAAAATCACTTTTTGTTTCACTCTCATTATGAAGAAACAAAAGTTTATAATTTTCCAGACTATTTCATAGGATGAATTTCAATGGATAGTCAACATATTCTACAGCACAGAATCCATTACAATGTATTTATCATTGACCTAAACATATTTTTCAGTTAGAATGGGGGCACACATTCTTTGCAAAAAAATTTGACTTTTGTTTTTGTTGTTTTCTGCTTTTAGAGTTAGTTAAGAGTCATTTTACATGACATTGAGTTTTCCTCTCTTGTGACACTTCGGGTCCTGGAGTAGATAGCGTAACATTCCAGATGAATTAGTCATAATTAATAATAGGCTTCACATAGCATTCCCAGCAGAGATGTGTGGTGCATACCAGCTCTCACACTCCCAATGCTTGGAATGTGCAATTCCTCGATGAGCTACAATCTGCTGTGCACAGCTTCTACTTGGGACTATGTTGTTTCTTTATATAGAAACCAGTACCCTTGTCAAATTGAGCGAGTACATGAGTCATTTGTGTATTTCCTAAAAACCATCACATCAAGTTTTCCTCCTCTGCTATCCAATTTCTTTTTTAATGCAGAAGGAAAAAACATTAACAATGCAGATATCTTGTTCGAAATCCTAAACGTCCATAGACTACTGTTACATGAAAATGTTTCTTGGAAGTGAATTTCATATTTGTTTAAGAAATGATCACATCTTCATCTGCATCTTCACCAACCAAATCACTTCAATACTTCTGCTAACTTGGGGCTCAACTTGCATCATTGGTACATGACCTGTGTATTTCAGACACTACTAAATGGCTTGAGACATGGCACTAATTACAGCTTAGAAGGTACCTGATGGGAATCAGTGACTTTGGTCCCAAACTAGACTTAATTCCTCACTTTGCAGATGACTTGAGATATGGGGAAAATATTCTTTCCCCATATCATGAGTGAATATTTGTGGAAAGCTTTATGCTAGGTGGCTGAGGCTCTGGGGAAAGGACATCACCTTGTATCCAAAGACAAATAAGGATGCCTGAAATGTCCTCAGGAGGCCTTTTCTGCACTCCCAGGGGCAGTTAGAGGGCAAATATTAGGTGTGTCTAATCTACTTAGGAATTTGAAACCAAGGGGGTCTGTTAAACAATTGGCTCATTTATCTGAATCTTTCTGAAACTTCTCTGCTTGTGTGTATCTTCTGATCACAAAATCTTGTCAAATGCCCCAAGAGTCCTCATTCCTATGGGTTCATTTCTGTCTGCACCTTTATCTTCTGGACAAATGAGAGGTTAAAGGGAGAAAGGACAGATGGACCCACTGAAGAAAAAAGAAGAAACTGATCCAAAAGAACATTGCCACTGCCTGTTTGCAATGTTATTAGACTTTTCATTTAAACTAAGGGAATTTTTTAATAACGGCTTTATTAATAATGCAGTAATGTCAGTTTCTCATGTCATTCAGTGTTCCAAAGCCTTTGGGGAAATAGGCACTGTGATTTTTTTCTACTTCCAGTTAAAACACAGTGGAAATTTACTGCTTGTTCCAAGTGAAGTTTAAAACTTGAATTTCTTCTGAGCTATTGTCATGAACTGGCATACAGAATAGGGGTTCTATGTTCCCAGAGAAATGACTGAGGTTACTAAGACTCAAATCATTGACTGAAGAAAATCTTGGATTATTTTTACCTTTATCTTTTAGCTATAATATATTGAAATAGAGAAAGCGGTTGGAGGAAAAATTCCAGAATAAGAAAGATAGGATCTGAGTGAGTAGCAGGGGGCTTTAATTGTAAAACAGTGGTTCTTCCCCCCACCTCCCCAACCCACCCCATCTCACCCCCCTGTGTGGAAGGGGGAAATGTGGGCTATTTTGCTGCCATAGAAACCAACCAAAGTATGTGGGAGGGGAGGGGAGGCCCATCCTTTCCTCCTAGAACTTAAAGATCTTACTTTTCTCAAAGGGAAAGTATTGTAGTCAAGAGGTGATCTTTCCAATGCCAAGAGGGGTGTGTGTGTTTTATTTGAGTTCAGTCTGTCTTCCCTCCTACTTTGCCCTGTGGATCTAGGGTTTCTGGCTGTCTTTAAGCCCAGCCTCCACTAATAGGACAGTAGATAAAAACAAAAATATCATCAAGCAGCCACTGTGTACCAGCACGGCTCTCTGTCCTAGGAACGCACATTGTCTGACACATGTCACATAGAGTCGCTGCGAGAAAACCCTCTCTTATGCTCAGTTACATCCCTCTGTCTGAAATTCCATCCTGAGAGATGTCTTAGAAAATAAGCAGCCAGAGATGAATCTGGCTGTTTCTCGGCCGCAGTTCTCTTTAATTTTTAAAATCAAATGTTATCATGTCTGTAGTCCCAGCCCTCTGGGAGGCCAAAGTGAGAAATTCACCTGAGCTCACGAATTTGAGACCAGGCTGAGCTAGAGTAAGACCCTGTCTCTAAAAATAGCCAGGCGTTGTAGTGGGCACCTGTCATCCCAGCCATTTGGGAGGCTGAGGCAAGAGAATCGCTTGAGCCCAAGAGTTGGAGGCTGCTGTGAGCTATGATGCTTCTACCTAGGGTGACAAAATAAAACTCTGCCCCCCCCATTAAATAATTAAATTAAATCGAATGTTGATAACTCTTATTACAAGTTGTTCTCAACACAGATGCAGCAGACACACCACCCGAGGCTGCTGTTCTTGTACAATCCCATGTGCTGGCTACACCTCTCCCCCTCCTCGCCCCCGTAACAGTCCTTTTCAAACTGTGGTGGAAGTCTGAGGAGCAATGGAGCAGGGGTTTGGAATGTGGGTGTGCATGCAAGGTCTGTCTTTCTGAAAGGACATTATAGGGGACACGAGGTCAGCTCTGTAGAAATGTGCTGCGCAGGGCAGGGACTTCCCACCACAGGAAGTAGTCTAGCTTAGGTTGGACAGTCTGTTAGCAGGGATGTTATAAGAGGAATTTTGAAACTCAGAGAAGGAATTGGACGAGAGGCCCTGTGATATCTTTTTATTTTTCTGATAGACTTTAGGGCAGCCATGGTAGCTCATGACTGTCTTCTTAGCACTTTGGGAGGTTGATGCAGGAGGATCTCTTGAGACCAGATGTTCGAGACCAGCCTGAATAAGAGTGAGACTCATTTCTACAAAAATTAGAAAAATTAGCCAGGCTTGGTGGCACCTGCCTGCAGTCCCGGCTTCTCAGAAGGCTAAGGGGAGTGGATCATGCCAGAAGGTTGAGACCAGCCTCAGCAACATAGTGAGAACCCATCTCCACAAAAAAAAAAAAAAAAAAAAAAAGGAAAAATTAGCCAGGCATGATGGGCCCTGCCTGTAATCTCAGGTACTCAGGAGGCTAAGGCACTCACTTGAGCCCAGGAGTTTGAGGTTGCTGTGAGCTATGATAATGCCACTGCACTCTACCCTGGGCAACAGAGTGACATACTGTTTCACAGGAAAATAGACTTTATTCTTTAGAGCAATTTGAGGTTCACAGCAAAATTGAGGAAAAGGTACAGAGATTCTCATATGTCCCCAGCTTCTATCCCCCACAGCCTCTCCCACTGTGAACATCCCTGCACCAGACCGGTACATTTCTTACAACTGATGAACCTGCATTGGCACATCATAAACACCCAAAGTCTGTGGTTTCTATTAGAGTTCACTCTTGGTGTCCCCAGGTTTGGACAAATGTATAATGACATGTATCCATCGTGTAGTATCACACAGAGTATTTTCACTGCCCTAAAAATCCTCTGTACTTTGTCTGCTTACCCCTTTCTTCCCTCTAACCCCTGTCAACCACTGATCCTTTTATTGCCTTTTCCAGAATGTCACATAGTTGGCATCATACAGTACATAGCCTTTTCAAATTGCCTTCTTTCACTTAGTTATATGCATTTAAGTTTTCTCCATCTCTTTTCACTGTTATCCCATATCCCATTTCTTTTTAGCATAAAATAATATTCCATTGCCTGGCTGTATGAATATCCTTGTCAGTCATATGTTTGTGTCTCTAAATTGCAGGATGGCACTGGTGGGGCATCCACAAGGTGAAATTAAAAGGATGGGACAGCTGCTGTCTCTGATTTCTGTTGAATAGGAAATGCTGAGGTTTGGAGTTCTGAAGGAGGGATGTTGCTGCTGTTAGGGGTCAATCTCCACGTGGCGTGTGCAGAAACCATGACTCCTGTGCACAAAGGATGCATGAACGCTTGTGCAGCTTAAGTGGCAGGGAGCCAATGCAAGCTGGTTGAATCAAAGAGGGGGACCATGTGACCCCATAACCAAGGATAACTGTGCATTTTCAAGCACACCTGGGTTATGTGTAGGGCAAGAAAAGATACTATCAGGGTCCTGGCACTCTTTGGTTCACAGTATTGCTTTCTTCTGTGTTGGTCTCATTCTCAGGCAGAGTCTGCCTCAAGGTGGCCAAGATGGAACATGGAGCTTCAGGCTCACTTTCTACCATAGAACATTCAGGGAAGGATTTCACTGGCTCAATTATGAATCAATTCCTGTAGCAAACTGGCCCCTACCTCTGGAATTAGGGATTAGGTTCTCCCTACCACTACCTGACCAACATAAAAGTGGGGTAATGGAGATTTCCAAAGGAAAATTGGGGTGCTCTTAGAAAAAGATTTCACTTCTGAGTAAGTGAAGTTAATATATGTTCTCTGTGCCATGGGAGAACAGTTCAAAAGAGGGGAGGTGGGTGTTAATATGTATTACATAAAGACAATGACAATAGTGGTCTTGAACACCATAATGAAGCAATCAATTCAAAGAGAACCTCATTATACCCTTTCATAATTGAAGATTAAATGTCTGGTGGGACATGAGCTCTCCTTTGCTAGGCCTTTGTGTTCTTTGGGCCACTGGACAAGTGTGGAGGAAAGGGAGGGTTCACACTTAGCTTTCTCTCTATTCATTTCTGGTTTGTCTTCACGTGTTCCTGAAAATAGAAATCTAAACATGCCGTTTCCTGGACTCCCTTGCAGCTAGGGAGATTAATTAACAAGATGTGTTCAGAGAATACTTGCAAGGCAGAGGCAAGGAGGAAGGGTTCTTTGTCCTGCTTGGTAGCTTTCTGCTGCTAGGCACAATTGTAGGGATATTGAACTTTCCTGTAGCAACTTTTCAATATCCAGTCTCTAACTTTGAGGGTTTTGAGAGGCAGCAGCAGAGGAAGCCACTGGATTCCCCTGATTATGGAAGGGGCAGTAGCTCCTGGTGTGGGCAGCTCTGCTGTGCTGCTCTGGGAGGCATTTCTGCAGGCCCCCCCTCAAGCCTGCTACTCTAGCCCTTCCAACAACATTGAAAGGAGGTAATATCTAAATTAAATTGTTTTCTGCCTAAAATACATAAAGAGGTGTCTGTTTACTGGATCCAAAGAGGCAAAGATGATACAAGTCTCAAAAAAAAAAAAAAAGAGTTTGGTTCTTGCCCAAGGCTTGGATGTTCAGGGGGGGCTGATTTGTAAACAACTCCTGGTGATGTGGGCAGAGAAGCAGGTCATCTGGCTTCCGTGGGGCATGTTCCAATGGATGGAGAGAGTACTACAGCGACTTCTGGGACTTATTTCATCAGTATGCATGCTCCTCCTCAGAAATCACGAGCATTCTTCTCTCTGTCCACACATCAGGAATTCATTTTCTCAATTGACGCCTTGGCTTTATTCGCTCATTCTTAAATTCCCAACCCATAAATGCTTACTGCACACATACTGTCTCCTGGCAAATGCTATTCCCTTGCACACTAACCCACCTCTGTGCACCCTCCCTGCTGCCTTGCTTCCAGCTTCATACTCCCACACACATGCACAGACATTCATGCATGCTTGTACACAGCACACACAATTCTCAACACTCATCCACTCTAACTTTTATACATCCTTCCGTGACTGCCACAATCCAGGTGTTTAGTCCTACCATGTGCTCCTGCAATTCTTGAACTTCAAGGCATTTTCTCACACTGTATTGAGATTGCTCACTCACTCTCTGTCTCTCATGCTAAATGGAACTCCAGTGAGGACAGAGAGCTCCCTTGTTTGCCACTGTAGACCTAAGACCCGGCACAGTGCCTGGTATAGCTGTAGCCCAGATACTCAGCAAATATTTATTGAACTTATATTCTGGTACCCTAAGGGCTTCCAGAGGCTGGATTCTCTGGGCTAAGGTTCTGAAGATCAAAGGGGGTGATGGAAACTCCAGAAGCTGAGGCAGTAATGAAACTTGGCAAAATATTTTTCTTTCCTCCACCAAACAAACCCCTCATATTTCAATCCCCATCCTCATCTCTTTTAGCTAGATGAGAGAGAGAAGTGTAAACCACTTTATGCTTTGGCTCTGTCCCCTATAGGATATGTAACCTTGGAGGAGTTTTTGAACCTGAATGTTGTTTTTGCACTTACAAAATGGAAGTGTGGTGAATTAAAGACGGCTACACATTCTTTGACATTTTCCCCATCTATTATTATTATTATTATTAATTATTTGAGACAGAATCTTACTCTGTTGCCCTGGGTAGCATGCCAAGGCATCATAGCTCACAACAACCCCAAACTCTTGGGCTCAAGCAATCTTCTTGCTTCAGCCTCCAGAGTAGCTGGGATTACAGGCTCCTGCCACAATGCCTGGCTAGTTTTTCTATTTTTTTAGAGACAGGGTCTTGCTCTTGCTCAGGCTGGTCTCTAACTCCTAAGCTCAGGAAATCCACCTACCATGGCTTCCCAGAGTGCTAGGATTATAAGCATGAGCCACTGTGCCTGGCCTGACATTTTTTCCATATAAAGGTGGTATCAGTGTTCCTGCCCTTCACCCTTTAATCTGAGTAAACTCGGTGACTGCCTGACCAAGAGTATATAGCAGAAGTGATGCTGAGCCGGTTTCCATGCCCAGGCCTTAAGAGACAGGCAGCTTCTCTTCCAGCCTTAGAATATTCACTCAAAGGGAAGTCTGCCATGGGGGCACTCATGCTAGTCCCATCTGCTCTGGCCATTCCAGCTGACGTGTAGACATGTCAGTGAAGAAGTCAGATTTTGAATGTCCAGCCCAGTTGAGCCTTCAGATGACTCCAGCCCCAGCTGCCACCTGACTGCAACAATAGGAAAGACCCTAAGTAAAGACACCCACCTAGGCCTAGTGGGCACGCGGGACTGTGAGCAGAGGTGGTAACTGCATCCAGAAGTAATGCTAATACCTACCTCAGGTTGCGAAGGTCAAATGAGATTTTTAAATGCAAAATCCCTGTATACAGCCTGAAATTAAACCAGCACTCATTCTATATCATCACTCCTGCCCAGCTCCTTCCTTTTCTAAATTCTGCGAATTTCTAAGAGTGTTACTTTCAGCGTCATCATCTGAGGTCAAGTAGAGACGGGCTTTATGCTAGATACTTGGATTTTGAATAGCTCTCTTTTCTTTTCTCCATCTTTCTCTTGTTTCTTTCTTGTCTGTGTTCTTTAAAGCATAGCCAGACCTAAAATAAGAATACCAAATCCAGCCTTTCTGTTGCAGACAGAAAAATCATAGGTTTGCTATGGGCTTATGGCAATGGAAATCAGGCTTTAAGAGCTAAAATGATCTGATCCACAGCAAAATTCCCTTGACAACTTTGTGAGTGTGTGTGTGTAAGAAGCAGTTGAAACAAATACTTAACATAATTATTTTTACCATGGAAGCATGATAGCATTGCAGGCTTTTGGGGGGAGGGGGAGGAGGTGACGGTTTACAAAGCACATGGTTACCTATAATTACAGTCTTCCTAAGTTTGATTTTACAGAAGCAACATTCAAGTCTGACTTCAACCATGAAGACATGCATATTGAAAATGCTCTTTTTTTTTCTCAAATGGTTGAACTTAATTCATTCCCATGATCTCCCTAGAAGTGAACCTATTATTTTACTTGCTAATTATGTCACTCATCCTAAAAGACTTGTTTTAAAGCAGTTTGCAGGAATTCAAGAGGAAATAGAAAAGTAATCTCAAACCCCTAAACCTTAATAGACAAGAAGGCTCATTTTAGTCTGAACCAGGACTGGATCATAAATTCTGTCCCATATCTGTCCGATGAAGTCCAGGGAGGAAAGGGAAGTCACATGGAGGGGTTTGTTTCACATTTTAACCTTAAATGTGGGTGTGGACACACAGCCCTTTGTTGCCACATTCCATCATAAAAGCCTCTGGGACTTTTGGGGGCCCACAGGGTTGATGAGGAGGGGGAAAGGTTGGGGTATGAGGTGGTGAGCTTGAGTCTCTGGTGAAATATTCTGTTCATTTTCAGCTACAAAATGTTGCCGGGAGGAGGAATGTGGCCGGCCATTGAAGATGCTCTCCCTGCTGCGGAAGGGAGGGGCCAGAACGTGGCATTAAGAGCGCAGAGCCCCTGGCTTCTTTGGCATCAAGCTGCTTAACAAACTCTTGATGGCCAGAGACCAAGCGCAGACCCTTTCAGAGGTCGCAGCTGGCAAACTGTTTTCTTTCCATGTCACAGCTCTTGGAGGAGGTGTGACTGTGTAAGGCTCCAGAAAGCTTGTTCTATAATTACCTCTTGATTCGCCTCTGGGTGTGCTGTACATGTGCCCGACCATGTGTGGGTTCACGTGAGCTTGCTCTGTAGACAAGAGCCAGAGAACGTGGGTCTCTAGCAAAATGAGTGATAGTCTTTTACCCCAAAGTCAAATGTCACATTTTAAAGGGGGCGGTGTTGGTGGATGATTTTGTTGATGATTGCAATTGTAGCCAAATCAATGATACGGGATGCACCTGAATGCACCCAAATCAGTGCAACTCGCCCCAAATGAAGGAAACGGGCGCTAAGTTGGGCAGGAGACCCCAGCCCTGACCCCGAGCAGGTTCCCAAAGGGTGGGGGTGGAGGATAGGGTCTGGGGGTGGAGTATGGGGGCGGCTGGGTAGTCTCCTGCGGAAAGCCGCCGGTGGGTACTGGACCAGGCCGGGGTATGTGTCCGGGAGAGGCTCTCGGAGCCGGAGGCCGCATGTCCCTCACTGCCCGTCGGCAGAGCCCTTCCCCTGGGACCTAAGACACTTCCACCCCCAGCACGGGCCGGGCAACCGTGCAGCGAGACCCAGCCGCCTGCCCCAGGTCCCACACCCTGCCTCAGTCTGCCGGGCGCGGGCTCCGGGCGCCGGAGGCGGGGACGCTGAGAACGCCGAGCGGCGCCGGGGGCGGGGCCTCGCGCAGGGAGCCTCGGGATTGGCTGCGGGCGGCGGGGGGCGGCCCGGCCCGGGAGAAAATAGCTCGCGCGCCGCGCGGGTGCAGTCTCAGTCCGGAGCCCGACCCCTGTCGAGCCGCGCCCCAGCGGAGCTTACCTTTTGTTACTGTTGTTTTTTGCCGGGGAGCTCCCCAGCCAGGTCCTCCCGCACGCTGCGGCTCAGCTCGAGCCTCATCCAACCCCGCACGCTCGCTCCCGTGCGGTGCAGCCCCGGCCGGAGCGGCGATGCGCCTCATTCAGAACATGTGCACCATCGCCGAGTACCCCGCCCCAGGCAGCGCCGCCGCCGCCGCCGCAGAGTACTGCCTGGGGGCTGCCGGCCGCCGCCTAGTCAAGATTGCGGTGGTGGGGGCCAGCGGCGTGGGCAAGACGGGTGAGTCCTGGGCACCGGGGCCAGACGTGGACGACCCCCACTGGGAGTGACGGATACGCTAGGCGTGGGGAGAAGTAGTGCGAGTTGCAGCCGGACCGCGCACCCTCTGCTAGAAATCTGCCGCCCTCTGGGAGGGACCTTAGCCATCCCGGCCTCCACTCCCCTGCCAGAACAGATGAGGGATGCTGAAATCGAGAATGGCCAGGTGACCATATGGGTAGCACCGGCACAACGGGCATTAGAACTTTGGGGGTTTGAGCCTCTGGCACATAAAGGGGAGATAGTGAACGTAACCCCTCCTGGAGATCTGTAAGGTTAGGAAGACGTTTGTCCACTAGAAGGCTTAAGTGTGGGTCAGCTGGGCTCAGAGGAGGGGGTGAGCCAAATGACCCTTCCAGCTGGACAGGGCCATAATTCACAATGCCTCCAATCCTCTCCTGTCTGGAAGAAGGGTCAAGGAGCTACAGGGTAGGAATTTCACTTGGTAGCGTCTAAGCCTTTCTTTGGGAGAGTTGTTTCCAGGCTGGGGGTGGGGTGGAAACCAGTCTAACCTTCAGGGTTAACCCTCTTTCTTTTTTCTGACCCGCAGCGCTGGTGGTCCGGTTCCTCACCAAACGATTCATCGGTGACTATGAAAGAAACGCAGGTGAGGAAATGCATTTGCCATGTGGTAGGAGTACTCTTATTCCCGTTTTATTTATTTATTTATTTCCAGGGCCTCCTAGGCAAGTTCCCCCAGAGTGACAGTCTGAGCATCAGGGTCTGGCCTCCTGTAACTCTGCATGCCCCTCTAAGCTCCCCCTCCCCAAACCCAGAAGTGCCATCTGGCCTCATTCCATTCCAAGGCCATTCATCATTTTATCAAGTGCCTGAAAGTATTCCCCTTGGTATGTTTTAACTATAGGGACCCCAGTTGGAAGCACCCTTTGTACTCAAGAGCCTCTCCCTTAAAAACACTCCTGCAGAAGTCATAAAAAAAAAAAAAAAGATGACCAGCTCCTCCCCCAGCCCTCTCCCTCTCTGCTGGCTGCCTTTCAGAGGTGACCTTTTAAAGGAGAGGCCAAATGAGAGCAGTTGTAAACCTAACGTTCTCTTTTCTTAACAAAGAAAAATAACTAGATAGCAAAATTTTAGGAGGAGAATTCCTGAATAAATGAGAGGGAAAATGTTTCAATCTCTTATAAATTAAGAATAGCCACTAGGGAGGCTGAGAGCTTTCTACCCATGTGCTGTTAGCAAATTGCTTAAATCTGTAGACCATATGAAATCCCTACAGGGGATTATTTGGAATGAGCTGTGTAAGCCATCCCAAGATAAGACTGCTAGTCTTCTGCTTTGATGTAGAGTAGGTGATCAGTATGTCACATTTTTATTACAACTGATAATATTGGCTGTGTGTTTACTGACAATATTTGTCTACCAAGCCATTATACAGGGTGGTCATAAAGTTCGGGTGCCAAACTTTATGGCCACTCTGTCCATATGTATTGGCCAAAATCTAAAGTTATGGCGAAAGAGTGATGAACTACTAAAATAAAACAGAAACCTCATACATGCTGAGTTAAGACAATTTGCAACAAGGGAGTGTTCTAAAAATGGAAACTCTGTTTAAAAATAGATAAATAAGTATCCAAAACGTGCAAACTTTGCCCTAGTTTTAATAAATCTACTAACAAGGGGTTAAAATTGCAGTTGGTTTAAAAACAATTCTGAAGTAAGCTCATGAGATAGAAATAAACTATAGTTTCTTTTTGTGCGTTGGTGTAGACTACATTTTCCTCTCTAACTTAAAAAAAAATCCACAGTGTTTGAATTGGAAAATAAGGAAAAACATAATTTTCTTCTTTGCTTTCGTAGGTAATCTCTATACCAGACAAGTTCAGATAGAAGGTGAAACCCTGGCTATTCAGGTTCAAGACACTCCAGGTATTCAGGTGAGATGCTCTGAGATACTGGGGAAAGGGGGAGCCTGCATGGATGTGGAATTGTTCACTTGCTCCCAGAGTCGCTCATGCTGAAGGAGTGGAGAGAAGTTTGGGGAGTCAAGTCTAGACTTTAACATGTTGTTTGACACCTCGAGTGTATCTAGCTGTTGGTCAGTCTTAGCGTAGCTCAATTTGGGAGACTCGGCTAAGGGAAAGAAATCTTCCCTTCTACATGGCAGGGCAGACCAAACCCAACACACTTGGAACTGGCAGTTTCCTTGCTATAGTTAAAAAGGTCAGTTTTTACATATGTGTCTTTGGCATTAAAAACCAAACATCTAGGCATGGTCTCCAAATACTTGGAATCGCTTTTGTACTGTGGAAAGTTACCCTATAGACAAAAGAGCCATGCTAGTGGTTTTTTTTTCTTCCTGAACTGGGCAGTTATCCAGGTTTAAATGCTTCCAGCTCCTATCTTTACTTCCCCAGACTTACTGTCTAGCCAGTTAATTTCCCATTTTGTGCAACTACAAAGTCTCTCTGCATGGAGTTCTCTGCAGGTCAATTTTCCACTTGAGTGTGGCAAGCTGCACTGTTATTTATTCCAACTCTCTGCAGCTGGATCAACATATTGTCAAGAAAGCCAGAGTGTGTGGGGATATAACTTGTTTATGGCCTGCAACCCAGTCTGACTGTAAAGGGCTCTTTTGAATTTGAATCCACCCAAGCCAGAGCTCTTTGTGGTACTGGCCACCGCTAAGTTTGCTGTTACTTGTCTGTTTCAGGTCCATGAGAATGGCTTGAGCTGCAGTGAGCAACTGAATAGGTGTATCCGCTGGGCAGATGCTGTGGTGATTGTCTTCTCCATCACTGACCACAAGAGCTATGAACTCATTGGCCAGCTTCACCAGCACGTGCAGCAGCTACACCCAGGCACACGGCTGCCTGTGGTGGTCGTGGCCAACAAAGCTGACCTGTTGCATATCAAACAGGTTGACCCTCAGCTTGGACTGCAGCTAGCTGGCATGCTGGGCTGCTTATTCTATGAAGTGTCTGTCAGTGAAAATTATAATGATGTCTACAATGCCTTCCACGTCCTGTGCAAAGAAGTAAGCCACAAGCATCAGCCTAGCAGCACACCTGAGAAACGGAGGAGCTCCCTCATTCCCAGGCCCAAGTCCCCCAACATGCAGGACCTGAAGAGAAGGTTCAAGCAGGCACTCTCTGCCAAAGTGAGGACTGTCACCTCCGTCTGAAATGGGTACTTGAGGGGGTTTGGTCTTTCCAAGAAGAGGGCCTGAGATTCTTCTAGTGCAGGAACATTGAATGCTGGCAGGAAGTCATGGTTCCAGAAAGGGCTGGAGCAGAAAGGCCAAGAGGGCCTCTGGAACTGCCCTGGAAGAGGAAGTGTTGTTCTAAGCAGGGGACAGAACTGACAGGCTTGAACGAGCCCACCAAGCCACTCTCTGAATATGTGAAAAGGACTCTTCTTTTCCTTTGGAGTGGGGAAGGGGTGTAATTGCTTTGGTTTTTGCTTTTAACTACCTGGTAAATGCTGGTCAGTTGTCCTTCCACCATACTGATGCTATTTATGGTGGGGGTGAAGGAAGAGATGAAGCATTCACAGATTTTCTTTTCTCTCTTTTTCTTTTTCTCCCCTCCCCTCCCCCATCTCCTCCAAGAGGGAGAGTTGCTTTTCTTAATATGATTTGGATTGCTGGAACACCATTCTTAACAGAATACCTTTCTAACCTGTGAAGGAGACACAGATTTCTCTCTGTAAGAACAAGAAGGAAAATGCCCCTCCCCCCCCAAAAGGTCAAGTTTATGGGCCACAGTATTCTATATGCAGACATTGAGTAGATCACAGGAAGGCAGGAAGGCTGTGTTTCCTCCTGACAGGATGGGTATGCTTAGTTGGTGTATTGGGTGGTTTGAACTCAAACTCTTCAACCCCAAGCTTTGACTAATTGTGAGACTGTATAGTTTGTTTGTTTGCTTTTAACCTGTTGCATCAGGTACAGAAACCAGTGTGTCAGTTGATTTTGGTGTGATTTGTGTAAATGACTCATGGCTATGACGTTGGGTTGTGTCCTAGGCCTGGCTGAGTTGTGCCTGTGGGTGGCTGAAGTACAAAAACACTATCTTACAGTGAGTGAGCAGATAGATGCAGGGGTTGCCTGCCAAATCCCCTACACAGATGCACTTTATAAAGCCACC
>CAUYQV010101033.1:0-22585 GCA_963574575.1 Galagoides demidoff
TTACAAGGATACAAGTGAATCTTTCTAAAAGCAGAGTATGAATGTCTTAACTTAATGACTAAAGAATGACATGAAGGTTATGTTAACCAGTTTGATGAGAGTATTTCAAAATGTATATGAAAACAGCACACTGTACCCCATTATTACATTAATATACACAGTTATGCTATAAGAAATAAAAAAAATTTAAATTAAATTAAAAAAAAGAAAAGCTCCAAATCAAACTTGAACACAGGGTGGGAAAGGAAACCTCTAGGTGAAGATGGGTTTATTCACTGGTGAATGTTATCAATATCTAATGAGATAGTATGAGTCTCACAACTCTGTTAGGAAATAGAGAAGAAGACACTTCTCAATTATGTTTTAAAAGCCAGTATAACTCCAGTACCAAAACTTAACAAAGACATTACAGGAAAAGAAAATTACCTCACATCAAGGAAATAAGCAAATCATTTATGAATATGAACAAAATATCCTTCACAAAATATTAGCTACTTGAGTTTATCAACATCTGATGACAGTGTCAGGAATTTAGAATTGTTAACAACATTCAAAGATCAGTCAATAGAATTTATCAAGTTAATAAGATAAAGTGAAAATCATATATGCAGAAAAAGCACTTGATAAAATTCACCACTCACCCATGATATTGACTCAGCAAACTAGAAATAGAAGAGAACTTCTTTTTTTTTTCATTCTATAAAGTCATCTTTATTCCCTTAAAGATATTGGTAATCTTAGCATTGCTGCCTTATTGAAGCCTACTTTTCCATCATCAGTTCTTGCCAGGATGAGGAACTGAAGTAGCTGCCGTGTCATTTTTAATGCTCTCTTATTTCTCGTCGCTGCACCAGCAGAGAAGGGATCTTTGCAGGGTACAAGCTCAAGATCTGCCAACAGCCCAATGGCTCTGGTGTGGCTTTAGTGGCACGAGGTTCCAGGGCATGAGATGGCTTCCTTTGTCCTTTCTCCATCATTATTTCCATTATCTCCACTTCCTTGAGGAGAATACCAGAATATCAGAATACCTGGCAACTGCCAAACTTTCCTTGGCTGACACTGATGATTGTGTTTATTCAAAGTCCTTTGTGTGGGTCTGTGTGTCTCGCTCTGCCTAAGCATTCCCCTCAAGAACTTCTTAATACTGATAAAGAGTATATATAATACCAAAAAACCTAAGAGCTAAATTGATGGTGAAGTATTGAACATTTTACCCTTTCTTTGGGAACAAGGCAAAGATGTCTGCTCTCACCATTTGCCTCGGCATTGGCCTAGAGACCAGATGAGATGTCCTAGCAACTGAACACTGGCTTTGGGTCCCATAAGTCACTACCATGCCCTTCTCTACTTCGTTGCAAGGCTTCTCTGCATGGGTGCCCTTTCTTCAGTTTGGCAATGCTATCTGCCACATTTAGGAAACATTTGTCACCTTCTGAGTCTCTTCTGTCTCACTGCTTCACCACTGCCAGGCACAAGGGGTTTGGCTAAAATCTGAAATCCTACCAGATCTCACTGCTCTTAGGTTTGCAAGAATCTAAGGAGTCAAGAGAGATGGGATAGATGTAAGAAGCCTGTCCCCAAGCTCTCCCCCTCACTTCTCAGCTTCATCCAAAGAATCTTTATCTAATCTCACTGAATCTGACTTATCTATAGTCTCTTGAGATTTAAAAGTCAAGCACTTGACTATTTATCATATATGCCTTTGAGAGTTTATTCTGAGACATGAACAAAAGGAAACAGAGTCCACGTTCTGTGTGGGCAATGTGGCCTTTATTCACTCAGGCATGAGCAGGCTGAGTTTGAAAAAGAAGTCAGAATGTGGGTTGAGGTGGGGTGGGAATGTAAGGGTCAAGGGTTGGGGGATTGGTGCACTCATTCCTACCTGGGCAGGACTTGTGCACTCACTTTTTGTGTTCCTGTGCTTGGTTCTGTTTGAGACAGATCCCTGCCCTTGGCCCTATCATCTGAGTCTTTTTAGTCTATTATAAGGAGGCGGAGTGATGGGTGTGGTGTCTCTTTGATTGCTTCCTGCAGATTGAGGGTTGGTGTGGTCTACCTATAAGGAAAAAAAGGGAGGGGGAAAGGAGTGGTGTTTACAGAAACACTCTCAGGTCTTCTGTCTGCACTGATTGATATCCATGTAGGGCCAAGATATGAGCAGTTGTTTTTCAGGTGACTGCCTATCTAATAAATTAGGAGATGAGGCAGAAGACAACTGGTTTGAAACTGAAAATGAGAAAAATCATAACTAGTGGACCTAAAATAGGAAGTAACCAAGGAGGCCAAGAATCAAATAAAAACCAGGAATTAGATGATTCAAGATTTGTTTACCTCTGTTTAATTTGTTCTTGGAGTTCTTTTACTTTGCCTATGATTATTCCTGACTGATTGACAAAGAAATAACATTATTCTCCCGGAAAAATGCATGTGCCTGCTTTTTCTGCTGAAGCAAATCTAAGATTCAGCGATTTTGGAGGACTACTGCAGCTGAAGAATTAATTTGGGACTGTAGGGTAACTAAAGAGTCCACTACCTTTTCCATGTCTTCATTGAGTTCTGAGGAGAGTTGGTGGTAAAAGTGGGTTGATTTACTAATGCCTGCAATGCCCATGCCAAGTCCAGTCACTATACCTATTCCAAGGAGTACAGGGAGGAAGGTGGCTCTTTTTTGTCTGGAAGTAGGGGGATGCATCAAGACCTGAGTTAGGGAGGAGTCATTTACAAAAGAGACTTGGGGGGAAAGGAAAACTCAGGTGCAAAGACCAGAGTGGTTAGTGTGCAGGCACTGATAGATGGAGTGGCTGCAGAGGAAAAATATTCCCAGAGAGGCACAAGAGGAGTTAGACAAGAGACAAGTTGAGTTGAGGGAACAGAGATCAGGTTTTATAAAGCCTACAGAATCTCCTGTACCAATGAGATTGAAGCAGATTAAATTGGGGAAAGTTAAGGGTAGAAAGCCCATAGTTATGGGGCTGAAAAGAGCAGTGTTATTTTCTGCCAGAATGGAAGAGTTATATGTGTCAGGTATGGGTATATGGGATTGAAAAGATATTGGTATAAAGAAAGGTACAAAGAAAGTGTTCAAAAGCCAGGGAATACGGGAGTGTTGTTGTTGGTCTTGCAGGACAGTGAGGTCTAATCCCTTATAGAGTGGAAGGGTTATACTGGAAGAGAAGAGTTTTTTATGAGTTGTCCTGTTTCTTGCTGATGTGGTGTGTCCTGGGTTTCTCCTCTATCTGATAATCCTACATGCGTGAGGTATGTCCAGCAAACAGTAGTCTTGACTTCACCTCTGGGGCATCCAGTGCCCATTATTTTGCCAGTCCAGTACCGCTTTCCTCCATAAGAACATTCAGAGGCTTTGGTAATATCATAATAGTGTGCTGGCATGTAAGTGTGGCTAGTGGAAGAGGGGATCTGAGGTAAGAATCAGGTGTAATTGACATGGGAATGGGGGTTGGTAAAGTATTCACGGTGATATGAGGTTTGGTAGTAAGACAAACTGTGCATTCAGTTGGAGTTGATGGGAAGGGGAAAGGGCCAGTATTGACAGGAGGGGTAGCCAGAAGAAAAAGGAGTAAGTAGAGGAAAAGTTGCGTTTCCTCAGGGGGAAAGTCTTGGAAAGTGCCTTGTAACCACGGATCTTTAAAGGCTTCAAAGAGGTCATCCCAGCTTTGAACGTGTAAGAGTAGTCAAGTATCTCGAGAAAAGGGAAGAAGTGGGAGGAATGGTACATATTTATGGGGAAGTGGACTCTTTGAGGATCCTGGTGAGTTTAATATGGTGGGGAATAGTACTTGCGATTTCCAATGGCAGTCTTTCAGTGTTGGAAGTTTGTCGGTAGAACACAGCTTTATTCAGGATCAGTGAATCCAGACTGGGGGGGGGGGGCGTCTAAGAGGCAAACAGTCATGGGGATGCTGTAGAGAATGGTGTGAGGGCCTGTCCAGTGAGGGGACAGCATCCTGCAAGGTAAAGGAGATTTGAGGAAAACTTGTCTTGCCAATTGGTCTCTGACTTTCTCTGCTGCAGGTTGGGGTAGGAGCTGGTTTATTGTTTTTCTAAGTTCATCCCTGGTTTCTTGGAGAATGGGAAAATAGTTTTCTATGATGGAGTCTGGAGGGAGTCCAGGGCCCAGAATAATAGTCCTGCTATACATTATTTCAAAGGGGCTGTAAAAGAAGGGTTTGTGAGGGATAGAGCAAATGTGGGGTAAAGCAATAGGGAGGAGCTTAATCCAATCTTGGAGTACTAATTTGGTGAGATGTTGTTTGAGGATGATGTTCATTTGTTCTACTTTCCCTGATGATTGGGGCCTGTAAGGCACATGTAAGCACCACTGGACTCCTAGGGCTTGTGAGGTTTGGGAGGTGATCTGGCTAATGAAAGCTGAGCTGTCATCACTCTGAATGGAGTTGAGGTGGCCGAATCTAGGAATAATGTGGTGGATGAGGGTGGAGATAACTTCATGGGTTTTCTTGCCTATTGTGGGGAAGGTTTTGACCCACCCTGAGAAGATATTTACCCAAACTAGAAGAAATTTATATTTTCCTACGAGAGGCATGTGGGTGAAGTCAGTCTCCCAGGTTTATCTGGGGGGTTGGCCCCAGGCCTGATCTGTGGGTAAAGGATGTTTTATGACTCTATGGCATGAGACCTGGGTGCAGATTATACAAGACTGGGTTATCTGTTTTAAAAGAGAAGATAGTCGGGTGGTGCCTGTGGCTCAAAGGAGTAGGCCTCCATCCCTAGATACCAGAGGTGGTAGGTTCAAACCTGGCCCCGGGCCAAAAACTAAAAAAAAAAAAAAAAGAGAGAGAGAGAAAAAAGTGAGTTATGGGTGAGAAAGGAGCAGAGAAATGTAAAGAGGCCTGAAGCCAATATGAAGGCTATTGTGGAGGGAAGAGAGGATAGTCCATGCTTGGAAGGAAGGAAGAATAAATTTTCCCTGTTGAACAAATCATTCTCCCCGTGTGGGAAGGTGCTGATAATTGTCCTGTTCTTCAGATGTATATACTGGAGAGAATTTATTGAAAGACAAGTACTGACCTTCTGGGGTGTGGTGGGGTGTAAGGGCACTGAGCTGCCAGTAAGGCTTTTGTATCGGCTTTTTGGTTGCCTTTGGAAATTGGATCTGTTTTATTTTGGTGGCCTTTACAGTGGATGATGGCTACTTCCCTTGGGAGAGTGGCCATATTCTGGAGGTTTTTAATGAGTGTGGCAGTGACAATAGAGGAGTCTTGAGTGGTAATGAATCCTCTTTCTTGCCATACGGCTGCACAGTGATGGATTAAGTGGAAAGTATATTTAGAATCTGTGTATATGTTAATGGAGAGGCCTTGTGTGAGTTGTAAGGCTCTAGTGAGGGCTAAGAACTCTGCCTGTTGTGAGGAGGTGCTGGGGGACAGAGTAGTAGAGGTGATAATGTGGAAAGAAGACACAATGGCAAAGCCTGCCTTTCTGAGTGACCAGTGGGCTTAGAAGAACTGCCATTGACAAATAAGGTGTCTTAGGGGTCAGGTAAGGAAGAAATGGAGATGTTGGGAAAATGATATAGTGTTACCATGACTAAAGGCCAGCAATCATGGAATGAGTTCTGAAAAGTGTGAGAGTCAAGTGAGTGGAGGGCGGCTAATGAAGATAAAGGGTTATATGCAGGGCCAGGGAGAAAGTGGAGGCAAGGTTTTCTATAAGGAGGATGAGGAGCTGGAGTAGATGAAGTGCAAAAAGTAAAGATTATAAGTGTTGGTGTTTTAAAAGGGATGGAATGTTATGAGGGGTAAATAGATATGTGGGGGCATGTTAGGTAAGTTTCTGGGCCGTCAGGAAAAGGAGGGGCATGGATGCCACTACTGAGAGGCAAGGGGGCCAGCCTAAGGCCGTGAATTCGGTTTTGAGAGGAATGCCATTGGGAGGTGATTATTGTGAGGTTTCTGTGTTAGGACCCCTACTGTACTTCCTTGGTATTCTGACACTGAGAGGTAAAATGGATAGTGGGGATCAGGGTGTTTAAGACAAAGAGGATTGTAGGGAGAGGAAGGAACTTGACCAAAGCTGGTGCCAGTCAAGGAGGTTGGTTGGGGAACCTTTAGCAGCAGTGTATAGAGGTTTTGCTAAGGCTGTAAAATTGAGAATCCAGGCTCTAAAATATCCCAGAACCCCAGGAAGGAGAAGAGGTCATTTTTTGTTCAGGGAAGGGGTAAAAAGGAGATGACCTGAATTGGGGGGATGAGTTTTTCTCATTCCTATAAGAGGATGCTGAGGTATCAGACAGAGGGAGAAGTTAACTGGGCTTTGGAAGGGGACACACTGTACCCCTTGGTGGCAAGGAAAGAGAGTAGGTGAATGGTGTCTTGCCAGGAGGTAGTGGGGGAGGGGCTGCATAAGAGAAGCTCATCTATGTACTGAAGAACTGTGGAATTTTTCAGTAAAGTTAACTGATGAAGGTCGGCCTGAAGTGCCTGACCAAACTAATGGGAACTGACATTAAATCCTTGTGGGAGAACTGTCCAGGTGAGTTGTTGGCTGGTGGAGGAATCAGGGTCAGTCCGGGTGAAGGTAAAGAGGGTTTGGGAGAGCTCATGGATGGGGATGGTAAAAAAGGTGTCTTTGAAATCTAAAACTGTGTAATGGGAAGTATTAGAAAGAATGGTATATAGGAGGGTAAAGGGATTAGGGACTACTGGGTGAATAGGCTTAACAATTTCACTGATGGCCTGTAAATCTTGCACTAACCAATATGAACCATCAGGTTTTTTTTACTGGAAGGATGGGAGTACTGTAGGGGAGTTAGTAGGTTTGAGAATACTGGCTGACAGGAGTTTGAGGATAAGTGTTTTAACGCCCCTGAGGGCTGCCATGGGGACTGGGTATTGTTTAAGGGAAGGATGTGAATGTTGAGGTCGGAGGGCAATGTGAATGGGTGAATAATGGGAGGCTATTGAAGGAAGAGCAGTATCCCATACAAAGGGTCTACAGGGAGATCAGATTGAGAGATGGAGGGATTGTACGGGAGGGTTAGAGAAGAGTAGGATGGGTAGTGAGAGGTAGGAGCTGATGGGAATCGTCAGGGTTGCTTGTAATTTTGAGAGGATATCTCTGCCTAGTAGGGAAATGCTGCATGAAGGAATAATAAGGAAATAATGTGAAAAGTGTCTTGAACGAGAGCACCACAAGAGTGGGGTAGAGTAAGGGCATAGCAAATTGCCATCAATATCAACCACCAAGATCTGTTTGTCATAAAGAATCTTTGTAGGAGGGTAGGGTGGAGTAAGTGGCTTCAGTATCAATGAGAAAAGAGATTGGCTTACCTTCCACCATTAGATTTACCCAGAGTTCAGTCTTAGTGATCGTCCAAGGGCCTTCTGCACCTCCAGGACCTATCAATCTTCGGTGGCCAAGCCCAAGAGGTAGGGGAATTCAGCCACTTCCTGGGAGTGACTGTGGACTGGATCCTCAGAAGGACTTGGGCAGTCAGACTTCCAGTGAGAAGTTCTGCAGTCTGAACATGGTTTGGGGCAGGGGTTGGATTTGGCCACTCTCTAGCCCAGTGTCCAGTTTTTCCACATTTAAAGCACAGTCCTAGGGGAGGTTTTCTTTTTCTGGACTGTTCAGATGAGTTTTGAGAAGTAGCTTGGGTTTGTCTAATGGAGGAAGGCAATAACTGGAGCTCTGGGAGGTGCTGCCACTTAGAGGCCTCTTCTCAGTTATTGAAGACCTTGAAGGTCAGGTCAATGAGATCTCATTGTGGGGGGGCTGAGGGCCCTGGGGGGATTTTTGGAGCTGTTTCCAGATACTGAGTGCAGACTGGGAGATAAAATGCATGTTGATAATGAGCCTGCCCTCATTGTTATCTGGTGATAAGGCGATATAGTAGGGGAGAGCTTAAGACGGGCTAAAAACTGGGCAGGATTTTCATCTCATTTATGGCTTATTTCTTTAGTTTGTCATAATTGATGGCCTTATGCACTGCTTTTTTTAAAGTCCTTCTAAAGGAGGGGAGGGACTTACCTCCAGGTCAGGTCAGTGTCTTCTAAGAGACACTGGACCATATGTTTATGGGCAGACTCCAGGAGTGTCAGTTTGGTAATTCCAATTCCTGTCTTCCTGGGGGATGGTCCTAGCACCTTCTGGCGGGGTTTGATCCATTCTCCATTGATCTTCAGTGACCTGGGCCTGTATCCAGACCTGCTCCCTCTCCTCTGAAGTTAGGGATGGAGGTAAGGATGATATATAAATCATGCCAGATCAGATCATATGATTGGGTTAGATATCTGAATTCTTGAGAGTATTTTGTGGGATCCATGGAGAATGAACCTACTTTCTGACTTATGTGGGACAGGTCTAAGAGAGAAAAGGGGACATCAACCCTGAGGATACTTTCTGTTCCCACAATTTGGTGGTGGGGAGTTGGTTCCAGAGGTTGTGGTGGTCTGGAAGTGGAAGGTACAAAGGTGTGGCCAGATCTAGTATGAGGTGGGGAATTTGGATCCCATCTTTTCTTTCCCTCTAGCCAGCGGTAGAAGGCAGGTAGGAGGCAGTGGAGAGAGGGGAGATGGGTTGGAATTCTGAAGGTAGGGAAGAAGTTGGTGGGGGGAGTCTTTGAGGGACAGAGGGGGAGGGTTGTCTGCTGGGTCAAAGGAAAATAGTAGAGAGTCAGGGGGTTTGGGGCAGGGGGGGGGTGGTTCAGGGAGACTGGTTTGGTCTGTACAAGGAAAATTTGAGGTTTATAAGATGATCACAAAGAAGGAATGTTTTAGAGGAGGAGGAAGGCCTGGAGGTAAGGGACTTCCAACCATTTGGCCAATCTCTGACAGTAATTCTTGAGGTCAGTGAGGATTGAAAGGTCAAAGTTGTCATTTTCAGGCCTTTGTGAGCCATTGTCTAGTTTGTACATAGGCCGAATGGTATTACAAAAAAAGATAAGGCATTTAGGTTTAAGGTCAGGATAAAGGTGTAGAGGCCTGAGGTGAGTTAAGAGGCAGCTTAAAGGTGAAGAAGGGAGAATCTGTGACTCAGCAGTTCACATATCAGAAACTGGAGGTAGAAAATAGATGAGGTTAAAGCCAGGATGAGAAGAGAACTTACAAGGAGGACGTGGAGGTGACCGAAGCTGAGGCCAGAGAGGTTGCCAGGCATCCCTGATGGACCTTTAACCAGCTGGAGAAGAGTGGTCTAGGTCCAGGTTGGGGCTTCTCCACACCCTAGGCACTGGACAGGTGAGTCTGACTTGCCAAAGTTAGTCTGTGAGCAGTGCCAGATTTAGGAAGCACAGACTATCAGAGTTTTTGGCCCAGAAATGGAGGAAGAGGGAGAGATAAGTTGGAGTGGAGAAAGGGAAAAGAAGTTGAAAGGCTCAAAGAGGGGGCTATAGACGAATGGTAACCTCAGTAATAAATGGATAGATTCTGGGCAGGGGTTGGAAGAATCATCCCGTTTCCCTTCATCTCATCAGAACAAGAGTCTGTCTAATTGGGAATGGGTCCAACAGGGTGTATCTTGGCTCTCTGACGGGGCTTCTTCCCTTCTTGGATTTTTGGCACCAAAAATGAGAGGTTATTCTGAGATGTGAATGAAAGGAAACAGAGTCCAGTTTCTGTGTGGGCAACATGGCCTTTATTCACTTAGGTGCAAGGGGGCTGAGTTTGAAAAGGAAGTGAGCATGTAGGTTAAGGTAGGGTGGGAATACAAGGGTCCATGAGTTGGGGGCTGCTGTAGGCATTCCTTACTGGGCAGAACTGTGTCCCTGTACTCAGTTCTATTTGGAGCAGGTCTCTGTGCTGGGCCCTTTCAATTCTTCTGCAACAACTATTCCTGGAAGCAATTAATGGATGTCTTAGGCCCACTGCCTGCATGAAGGAGCAACAGGGCTAGCAGGAAACAGTGGGGGGGTGGGTGGAACATTTGTTTTCAAAATGCAATTCTGCCTCACTCAGCTGTACCAGGGGACTGCATAAGTGAAGCCTGCATCAGACAGATGATGGGGACAGGCTTGAGAATTCAGGAATAGGTCTGTAGACATGCGGATACCAAATGTGACAGTGATGGATGGCTTGCAGATCTGTAGCAGAGGATTGAGTTTTCAACAAATTGGGACAATTGGGTATAATTGGACCCTGACTTTATATGATCTACAAAATAGTTACAGGTAGATGAAAGACCTGAGTGTGAATAGTAAGACAATGAAACTTGGAAAGAGATTAGTAAAATATCCTCTTGACCTTGGAGTAAGGAAGAGATTCACAAAATAGATTAACCATAAAAATAAAGGCTACTAAATTCATATATTTCAGAAGACATCATAAAAGGAACAAAAAGATAAGCAATAGAAGGGGAGAAGATAATTTGTAACACATATGACTGAAAAACGACTTACATCTGGAGTATAAAAAGCATTCCTATAAGTCAACTAAGAACAACAAGCTGATCTATGGGACTAGGGAAAAGTTTTGTGGTTTTTTTTTTTTTGAGACAGAGTTGCCCTGGGTAGAGTGCTGTGCTGTCACAGCTCACAGCAACCTCAAACTCTTGGGCTTAAGCAATTTCTCCTGCCTCAGCCTCCCAAGTAGCTGGGACTACAGGCACCCACCACAAAGCCTGGCTATTTTT
Source organism: Galagoides demidoff (assembly GCA_963574575.1). Lineage (NCBI taxonomy): Eukaryota > Metazoa > Chordata > Mammalia > Primates > Galagidae > Galagoides > Galagoides demidoff. The sequence continues at coordinate 10,609 of CAUYQV010101033.1, forward strand.
TTTTGTTGTTGCAGTTGTCATTGTTGTTTTAGCTGGCCCAGGCCTGGTTCAAACCTTCCAGCCTCGGTGTATGTGGCTGGCGCCCTACTCACTGAGCTATGGGCGCTACCTTAGGCAAAAGTTTTGAATAAGAATTACACAGCAAAAGAAAGCCACATGGCCAATAAACATGAAAAGTTACACAATATCATTAGTAAACAGGAGCTATAAATTAAAACCATAATAAGATACCATCACATACCACTGGACTGGAAAAATTGTAAAATCTAATGATCCCTCTTGTTATTAAGGATGTAGAAGGGGAAATTGGATTGGCACTGTCTGATCAAGGGTCAACACATGCACTCTGATCTAGCATTTTCACCCTGAATTATTTACCTAATTGAAATGCATGGCATGTGCACTGGGATTCATGATTAAAGGGGTTTGGGTATACTCAGAGGTGAGACCAGGAGAGGTTCAGGCCAAGTTTAATGAAAGGGGACAGAAACATGCATGGGCAAAGATGGCAGCTGCACCAAGTATCCTGATCCCCTCTCTGGGTACACCACCATACCCCTTTCACACTTGAAAGAATTTTCATAACAGCCAAGTATTGGGAATAACCCAGAGGTCCACAAATAAATGTGTATAAAATACACATGGATAGAAATGTGGATAAATACATTAAAGTAAGTGTATATTTATACAAGGAAATACTCTATAGCGAAGGAGCTAAGGAAATTTCTCCCCAAAATATGACTCCTTGGTATAAAGAATATTTTGAGGTGGCACCCATAGCTCAGTGAGTAGAGCTCCAAGCCACATACATGGAGGCTGGTGGGTTTGAACTCAGCCGGTCTAGCTAAAGCAACAAGGACAACTGCAACAAAAAAAAGAAAAGAAAAAGAAAATAGCTGGGCGTTGTGGCGGGAGCTGTGGCAGGTGCCTGTAGTCCTAGTTTCTTGGGAGACTGAGGCAAGAGAATCACTTAAGCCCAGAGTTTGAGGTTGCTGTGAGCTGTGATACTACAGCACTCTACTAAGGGTGACATAGTGAGACTCTGTCTCAAAAAAAAAAAAAAAAAAGAAGAATGTTTTGAATTAAAAGCCATTCATGATCATAAATAGGGTGACCAGACGTCCCGCTTTTGGTGGGACAGTCCCGGTTTTTAACAATTTGTCCTGCATCCCGCGGTGTTTTAAAAAAGTCCCGATTTTTGGCAAGAATGCACGAATGGGCGGGAGAACAGGAAGGGAATATACAATATACGGTTTTTGGCTGCCATGTGGCTATTTCGCCAGAATATGAGTTTTATATTATTTTTGTTAATTTTATAATGTTAAACTGTAATAATAACAAATAATTGTTGAGACGTGATTATCGAGAACTGCTTGTCAAAGTTTGCATTTTTGTCAGGCCCTCCCTGCCCCGTCCCCTTCCCTGTCCCCTGCCCTGCCCCCCAGCCATGTTGTCCTGCTTTAACCAATGTTAAAATCTGGTCGCCCTAATCATAAAGTATTGGAAGAGGCCTTTTCCCCTATTATATAAAACTTGAGTAACCCGATTAGAATCAAAAGGGGCTGCTGGCTTCCTTTTCTGAATACTAACAGACCTGGCCCCAACTCATTAACCTGTCTCTCAGGTTAATTTATAAGTCAATGGTTTCTCTCCATCTTCACTTGCCTCCTAGCAACCACTTGCTGCCCTTGTAGTTGGGAGTACAGGCAAGTGCCACAACTCCTGGTTATTCTTTTTTTTTTTTTTTTTTTTAGACAAAGCCTCAAGCTCTCACCCTGGGTAGAGTGCTATGGCATCACAGCTCACAGCAACCTCAAACTCCTGGATGTAAGCAATTCTCTTGCCTTAGCCTCCCAAGTAGCCGGGACTAGAGGTGCCCACCACAATGCCCAGATATTTTTTGGTTGTAGGTATCATGTTGTTTGGCAGGCCCAGGCTAGATTCGAACCCTCCAGCTCAGGTGTATGTGATTGGCACCTTAGCCGCTTGAGCTACAGGCGGCACCATGGCTACTGTTTTTGCTGCTGTTATCATTGTTGTTTTTGTAGGCCCAGGAGGGTTTGAACCCACCAGCCTCAGTGTATGTGGCCGGCACCCTAACCACTGAGCTATAGGCACTGAGTTGGTAATCATTCTTGTGGTTTCCCCCATGGGCATGGTGTTTGGAAATAAACCTTTCCCTTATTAATCTGCCATAATTGTGACTTGATCTTTCTGGGAAACAACCCAGAGAAAAGGGCAGATTTTGCCATGACCCCTATAACGGTAGTGAAAACTAACAAACTATTGTTAACCTATACCAAGAGATGAGTCTCACAGGTGAACGAGAGAAAGAAGCCAAGACATTACTTCTATATACATAAAAGTAAAAAAAAGCCACACTACCTATTGTCTAGAAATAAATTAAAAGATAGTAAAACTTACTAAGAAAAGCAAAGAAAGAATTATCATAAAGTTGGGATAGTGGTTGACCTCTTGTAGGGAAAGGGTTTCTAGGATATAGTAAATGTTTCTTTCCCTGGTATTCATGTTGTAATTATTATTTAAGCTGCATATATACTAATGCCCTTTTATATTCATGAGTTATCTCACAAAAGAAATGGGTTACAACAAAAAATGAACTAGCTACTTGGGAGACTGAAGTAGGAGGATCACTTGAGGCTAGGCATTTAAGACCATCTTGTGCAACATAGTGAGAGCCCATCTCTAAGAAAATTTTTAAAAATTAGAAAAATGAAATTGTTGCCGGAAGACGAGACCCAATAGAAGGAGCACCCAAACACCATGTTTATAAGAGGAAGGGCTTTATTTCAGCTGGCAGAGCTTATGGCATAGAAGAATTCAAAATGGCCACACTCCCCGACTGGCTCGGTCTTTCCCTTTTTATCTCCAGTCAAAAAGTTCCAACCCACAGGGACTTTTCTCATTGGTCAGTTTAAATCAAGTGGGAGATGCTGTTCCAGCACCCACAGAACTACAAGGATTTCACAGAAGTGGAAATTTCCACGTTCCAGGAAGTCAAGTCTACAAATTCCCAAGAGCTGAATCACCGTGGAGAGGACTCTGCAGGTATATCTGTGGTCTTCTAGAGAAGACCTGTTCTCCTTAACCTCACCCTTCTCAGGTGTCCCCTCTCTAAATGAACTATGGCACAATATTCTGTTTGCATTCAAACTTACCTTTCTTAAACCAATTCTTACAACATGGGAAAATGTTATGGGAATCATGGTGAAACTTGCCCTTTTCCCTCCAAAAGTTCATTGAAAGATCAACTCATAGTTAAAGCAGATCAATAAGAGCAGTGTTTATGTCCTAATACCATGGCCATGTGGGGAACCACCACAGCAATTACCCAATATCTCAGTGAGGGTTAGATACCTTTATAGATGCCTTTTTGAAGGGAGAGCGGAGAATGTGGAGTAAAGGTGCAGCAAGTGGTTCTTGGGAAGGATGAATAGATGGGTAAACAGACTGACTTATAAATTAACCTGAGAGACAGGTATTGTGTTTTAAATGATTTGGGCCAGGTCAGCTAGTAATCAGGGAGGAGGAAAGGAAGTCAGTTGCAAATAGAGGGAAAACCCTTTCCAATGGTTTCTGATTGTGAGTGACCTTTAATTCAAAATAGTAATTACATCGAGTAGTCATATTTGGGGGTTAAATTTCCTTCAATGCTTACATAGTTGAAAGAATAAAAACCAAGTTATAAAACTGTATGTATATTATGATCCTGGCTTAGCAGGGAATCTATATATCCACAGAGATCCATAGAGAAAAAACTGGAAAAACATTAAAAATGCCAACAGTGGCTCAGCACCTGTGGCTCAAGTGGCTAAGGCTCCAGCCACATACACCTGAGCTGGAGGGTTCGAATCCAGCCCAGGCCTGCCAAACAACAATGACAGCTGCAACCAAAAAATATCCAGGTGTTTGTGGTGGGCACCTGTAGTCCCAGCTACTTGGGAGGCAGAGGCAGGAGACTAGCTTGAGCCCAGGAGTTTGGAGGTTGCTGTGAGCTGTGATGCCACAGCACTCTACCCAGGGTGACAGCTTGAGGTTCTGTCTCAAAAGAAAATGCCAACAGTGATTATTTTCTTTTGTATACTCTTATATATTTCCCAAATTTTTATAATGAACAGGCGTTAATTTTGTAATTTTAAATAGAGAACCAATAAATGTTAAATTCTCTGCAGAAATGTCTGAAATAAGACTTACCAAATTATTTCTATCAATCATGATCCACTGTGGAAAGTGGAAACCACTCAAGGCATTTCCAGCACTAATACATTTAATAGAGGGGATTTAGGACGGCTGAAAAGATACCACAAATTTGGTGATTTAAACAACAGGAATTATGTGTCTCAGTCCTAGAGTTTAGAAGTCTAAGATTAAAATATCAGCAGAATCAGTTCCTTCTAAGGGCTAAGAATCCCTTCCAGGCCCTTCTCTTTAGCTTGCAGATGGCCACTTTTCCCTGTTTTTTCATGCTGTCCTTCCTCCATGCATGTCTCTGTGTCTAAACTACCTCTTTTCTTTTTTCTTTTTTTGAGACAGAGCCTCTAGTGACCCTCTATAGAGCGTTATGAAATCACCGCTCACAGCAACCTCAAATTCTTGGGCTTAAGCCATTCTCTTGCCTCAGCCTCCCAAGTAGCTGGGACTATAGGCATCCACTATGATGCCTAGCTACTTTTTTGTTGCAGTTGTCATTGTTGTTTAGCTGGCCTGGGTTGGGTTTGAACCCGCCAGCCTCAGTGTATGTGGCTAGTGCCTAACTACTGTGCTTTGGGTGCCAAACCTAAATTACCCTTTTTATAAGAACTATTTGAAAGGTCAAGGACCAAAAATAAAAGATTATTCTGAAACTTGAACAAAAGGAAATCAGAGTCCAGGTTCTGTGTGGACAGTGTGGCCTTTATTTCCACTCAGGTGTGAATGAGCTGAGTTCAGGAAAGGAGTCAGCACGTGGGTTAAGGTGGATGGGAATTTAAAGGGTGGGAGGAGTAGGGATTGTACATTCATTCTTTCCTGGGTGGGGCATTCATGCACTCATTTTTTCCTGGGCAGCACAGTTTTGGGTGGGTTGGTTCTATTGGGGTAGGTCTCTACATTTGACTCTATCACTATTGTCATATTGGAGTATGGTCCAACCTGTTCCAGTATGACCTTATCTTACTTAACTAACTATATCTGTAATGACCCTATTTCCAAATCAGTTCCCATTCTGCGGTACTAGGGTAGTAGGACTCCAACATGTGAGTGTGGGAGGGAGGTGGACACAATTTAATTCATAACAGCATCATCCAAGGTTTTTACAAAAAGCAGTTATAATGGGAACAAAAAAAAAAATAAATCTGAGGTTCTCCGGAGATACATCATGGAGAACTGAATGGGTGCTGTGCTAGGAGGTGCCTTCTGGGGTCAGGGACCCTCAGGGGCATGACTGAGGCTAAAGATTGGCACTAAATACCCAGACATTAGTCTTCTGAAAATTTTCTTCAAAGTGATCACTTTGTTGGCAGCAGGATCCAAGAGCCAACATAGAAACATACCTGTTCTCTCCCTTATCAAAGGCACAGAAGGCCCCTGGTCTGTCCCTCCCCTCTTTTTCTGTTTTCTGGTTGAGTCCAGTATCACCTGGCTGGACTCATCTTGGAAGGGAAGAAGAAACCAGTCCCTGGGGCTTGATGCTCACATACTTCTTTATCATTCTGGGTAGAGCTGGTGTGGAGACTTGGACCACATTCAGAGTGCAGAGAGAGGTCCCTGAGAGACTCATCTTACCCCATCTGGCAAAGTGTGGCCAGAGTGCAGGGCTGTATGTCTGTCTTTCTCCCACAGATGCCACAATGTCTCTGGACAAGAACTGGCCCTCCAAGCTTCAGTGGCTCCAGAAATGGCTCTCAAGAGGCTGGTTCTGGGAGGGCCTTGCTGTCACTCCTCCCTGCCACGTCTGTCCCCTTGGATGATAAGGGTCAATAGCAGCTGCAGGCTGGGAGCAGAGCCATATTGTTCCCAGGGAGGGTTTCTTGTTTCCCTCCTGGCAGGTGTTGGCTGGGACAGAGCAGATGCCTTTGTTCCTGCTTGTCACTTAGAAGATTGGATCTGGTCCCTGGTCGGGCCCCAGAGATACCTGCTGGTTTCCTGCAGCGGAAGAAGCTAAAGTGTTCTTTTTGTTTCCTGATGGTCCTGCTGCAAGACACTTGGCTCAGGGTGACTGCAGGAGAGTAGGCTGGAAGCAGCTTGCTCCTCTCCTTCCAGTAAGAGGGGGCTGCTGGCTGGGCTGGCAATGGGCCTGAGATCAGTGGGTTTCTGTGCAGGACTGCTCTGGAGATCATTCACCCCATTCTGGAGATCGTTCACCCCATACCCATCATCTTTTGTTCTTCTTCATTCCCTTCTTCCTCTTAGTCATATGGGCAGGAAGGCTCTAGAACCTCTATGCACACCACCGCAAACTTTCCAGTTGCATCCTGCTGCCCACTCCCGGCCCAAAACTTTCAATGGCACCCTGTTGCTGATAGCAGTGCTTCTCAGTCTGTGGCATGATCTCATCTGCCTGCAGATTGTGAAAGATCAGCTCCTCTTAGGTTCCATCTTGGGACCCAGTAATCACACCACTGTGGTAGAAGCCAAGGACCTGACTCTAATTCCCTCTGAAGGTGGCTTTGTTTTTTTTTTTTTTTGGTTTTCAAATTATGATAAAACACACCTAAAGTTTACTATCTTAACTATTTTTAAGTGTGCAGTTCAGCAATATTAAGTGCTATTGTGGACTGAATGTTTGACTCTCCGCCCCCTCCAAATTCATATGTTGAAGCCCTAATCCCTAACGAGATGGTATTAGGAGATGGGGCCTTTGGGATATGATTGGAGTTAGATAATGTCATGGGGTTTGTGCCTTCATGGGATAGGCAGAGAAAGAGAGCTTGCTCCAAGCAAGTGCAGTAAGGAAAGGCTATGTGAGCACTGAAAGATTTGAGACCCAAGGATAAAATCATTCCGAGACGCGTGAAACGAAAGGAAGGTGGAGATCCAATTCATGCAATTAAGTGGCTTTTATTCCACCTGGAGTGCAGGTAGGGTGAGATTCTTGACTAGGGAGAAAATCACAAGTGGGCTATGGCGGACAGGGATTTAAAGGGTTAGGGCCGCCAGGATTGGTGGCATTCTTATTTCCTGGGAGGGACATTAGTGTGACCCTTCCTGGGTGGGCCATGAACCTGACCCTGCGGGGGGTGGAAGGCAAGTTTATTTGGGTGGGTACCTGATTCTATCAAGCACACAATAGGAAGGCAGCTGTCTGCAAGTCAGGAAGAGGGCCTTCATCAGATTCCAGCTGTGCTGGCACCTTAATCTTGGACGTCTAGCCTACAGAATTGTGAGAAAATGTATGTGTGTTATTTAAGCCACCCAGTCTATGGTGTTTTGTTATAGCCACCCATAATGACTAAGAAACCACATTCACATTGCTGTTCTACCTTCACCGTATCCATTCACAGAGCTTTTTCATTTTGCAGAACTGAAAGTCCATACCTGTTAAATAACTCCCTCGGCCCCTGGCATCCACCATTCTACTTTGTTTCTATGAATTTGAGTATTCCAGGTACCTCTTAAAAGTGGAATCAAGCATATTTGTCCTTTTGTGACTGGCTTATTTCATTCGGCATAATGTCCTCAAGGTTCAACCATGCTGTAGCAGAATTTCCTTTGTTTTTAAGGCTGAATGATATTGTATTGTATGTATATTTCTTCAATCTTTTGGCTATTACGAATAATGGTTCTATGAATATGGCTGTGCAAATACCTCTTTGAGATCCTGCTTTCAATTCTTTTAGGAATATACCCAGAAATGGAATTGCTGGATCATATGGTAGTTTTATTTTCAATCTTTTGAGGAACCGTCAGGCTGTTTTCCATAGAGGCTGCACCATTTCACATCCCACCAGCAGTTCACAGGGGTTCCAATTTCTCCACACCCTCACCAATACTTGCTATTTTCTTTTCTTTTCTTTTTCTTATAATAGACATCCTAATAGATGGGAAGTGGTATCTCAGGTGGTTTTCATTAGTATCTCCCTAATGATTAGGGATGTCGAGCATCTTATTAGCTATTTGTATATCTTTTTTTGAGAAATGTCTATTCAAGTTCTTTGCTCATTTTTAAATCGGGGTGTTTGGTTTTTGTTGTTGAGCTGTACCCACAGATGATTTTGACAGAGGCAGAGTGAAAGAGTATTGGATGGTGGGCAGCACCTGTGGCTCAAAGGAGCAGGGAGCTGACCCCATATGCTGGAGGTTGCAGGTTCAAACCCAGCCCTGGCCAAAAAAAAACTGCAAAAAAAAAAGTATTGGATGGAGAAGTGGAGTCCTCTGTGGCATAGCCCTGCCACACATTCCATATCTTTTCCTTTTTTCCCCAGTGAGGACACTTTGATCTGGGTGGTAGCTTCCATCTTGGCCTTCTGTTTATGCCACAGCAACAGCCTGGACTGCTGTGGCAGACTGACTTTTTCTTTTCTGCACATAATCACCTTCCTCCATCCTGGTGGGATTATGGGTCATGGTGTCTTCCTGCTCCTAGGCACAAGGATGGCACATGACCCAGACTTGCCCAGCAGTACCTCTCACGTCACCCCAGCATCAGGGGCTGGCTGAAGGGGTGGGTCTGGGATCCAGGCCAACCAGGCCTTTAGGTGGCTATTAGAGAAATGTCTCTTTCTGCTTGGCTTTCCAATCTGGGACGATAGAAGCCTGGGCTCCTGGTAGCCTCTTCCTTGATGACATAACCCTTCTTCAGGAATAAAAGGTTTATACAAAAATGAAAGGTAAATCAAGGGAAAGACAGTGAAGAGAGAGAATGATATCATTACTTGAGCTGCTGAATCCAGCCATACCTGAAAGCAAGTCCCCCTTGAACATTAGAGCTGCACAAAGATTGATTTCACCCCTCCTTTTTTTTTTCTGTTTTTGCCATCCTTGTCTGAATTGGTTTCTGGTGCTGCTAATAGAAAACATCATGAATAACGCAAATCTCCAAATCCCCCATCCCTTCCTGTGTCCATCTGCCCCCGCTCCTACTTTTCATCTCATCTTGTTCATGTCTGTCTCTGAAGGACTGCTTCCTGCAAGGACCCCAGTAGTCAGGGGTTGGGGAGACAGCCTTCCAGGTGTTCTTTTATTTATTTTTATTTTTATTTTTTTCGCAGTTTTTTTTTTTGGCTATGGTCAGGTTTGAATCCACCACCTCCAGTATATGGGGCCGGGGCCTACTCCTTTGAGCCACAGGCGCCGCCCTCATATATATGTATATATAATAAGCAGAGAAATGTAGCCTCTGGTGTTAAGAAACAAAAAAAAAGTATGTTCCCTCCAGGTGTTCGGATTTCCAGTCTCCTGCCTGCCCTATGCCTTAAGAACCTCTGTGTTATAGACTCACTGTCTATGCCTTGTGTGATAGTGAAGAGACAGCAGAGACTCCATTTTGTAAGTCCTACACTGAGCCTCGGGCCCAAAACAGAGAAAATCCGCAAGCAGAACCACCCAGGGAGGGGACAGCCTACCCAGGTGGAGCCCCCCCTTATCAGAAACAGACACAAGACCCTTCCTAGAAAATGCCGAGCCACAGCCCTTCTGTGAAAAGGAGCCTCAGCCCCAAGGAATCCTGTCTGGGATTGAGTTCCAACCAATCTCTGACAGGATTGACTTAATAACCAATCCCCAACCAGATCCAAAATAAACCAATCGCCCAGTCGCTGTCACCCCTAGAATGTATAAAAACCGCCTTCGCTTCTGTAACAGGGTCGCCTCTGAGCAGTCATGCTGTTCATGATGTCCAGAGGTGTGACCCGAGCATATGCTTGAAAATAAAGATGCTCCTTTGCTTTTACATGTGTCCCTGGTGGTCTCTCAGTGGTGTCCTTCTGGTAGAGACCAGAAGGCCTACTAGGTAAATTCTAAAAGAGCTGTAAGTTCTAAAAGAGCTGTAAAGTCTAAAAGAGCTATAAATTCTAAAAGATCTTTAACAACAGTAAGAGTCTTTAAGAGAAAAATCTTCCATGGTGGCTGTTGTGAACTCACTAGGAAGACATGCTGCAGCCCCTCTCCTGCCCTGGCCTGCCCAAAGCCCCTGAGGCAGCCCGAGAACTTCCTCCACCCACATGTCTGGGCACCATCCTCAGGGGCTTCCAGAGAGGGGGTGAAAAGGTGAATGATTAAGGAAAAACTGACCTTGTGGCTTATGTTGGTGTTGGTGTGTAGCTTTATTCTTTTGCAGCTGTGCTGTCTCTAGATGGTTTTCCACTCCCAGCCCAGGAAGGGGAAGCTGCCTCTGATGTTGGAACTGGCTAAGCCATTCCCATGGGAGCAATTGGCCTTGTTGGGTCCGTCCTTGTGGGGGATGGGGTGAGGCTGGAGCCTTGGATGGAACAAGATGGAGGCTGGTGTTTCTGGAGGGCGTGTCAGGGGTTGCCCAGCTCCGGAATGGGGGTTACTCAAGAGAGGAGGCAGAGATGGGCCTTGGGGGTCTTACTCAGAGGTCCAGGTCAGTGCATGGGCACAGTGCCCAGTTTGGGGGCCAGAAATTGGGTGTGAGTGATGTACCTGGAGGCTAGATCCCACTCTGAAGAGCAAGACCTGGGGTTACAGTTACAGTGAACAAAGACCTGGTCCCCTCCCAATTGTACAAAAGAAAGCAGTACCTAGCTCCTCTATGACCCTAGATGTGACTGAGGTTGAACTAGGAAGGAGACATACTTTTTAATGTATATCTTTTTGTAGGGTTTTCTTTCCTTTTTTTTTCTTTCTTTCTTTTTTGTTGTTTGTTTTGTTTTTGAGACAGGGTCTTGCTCTGTCACCCAGGTTAGACTGCAGTGGCCTGATCATAGCTCACTATAACCTTGAACTCCTGGGCTCAAATGATTCTCCCACCTTGCCCTCCCCAATACCTGGGACTACAGGCATGTGCCAACAGACTCAGCTACTTAAAAAAATTTTTTTTTATATAGACTATGTTGCCTAGGCTGGTCTTGAATGCCTGGCCTCAAGAGATTCTCCCACCTTGGTCTCCCACAGTGCTAGGATTACAGGTGTGAGCCATTGTGCCCAGCCTGCTTTCTTTTTTTTAAACGAATGGTGAGATTTAATTTTTTTGAAAGCTGATATTGAGAATGAGCCCAGTTTTTTGACCTCTGCAACTGTGCATAAGCTGTCACCAGCCCTTCTTGACTGGCTCACCCTGCAAGGCACACTGGACCATCCCTGAGTCTGCAGGTTTCTTCCCAAACTCATTTATGTCAGTTGCACCTGTTAGAATAATGACATAATCTAATTAAATTTGGTGCAAACCAACGGGATATGAAGGTAGTAAAAACAAACTGTTGTTTCTGTGATATGTAAGTTGAATGCTTTGGAAATCTTTATCAAAGTGAGTCATTTTACAAAAATGGCTGATGTGGGCAGGCAGCTGAGAAAGGCTGGGGAGACCCACACTGAGGCCCCTGGGACTGCTGGTGTCACACAGAATCTTCTTGTTCTGGATTCCCTTTAAAGGAAACCAAGCTGGGAAATGTAGGTACACATTATGGATATGATTTATACCAAAAAATTAAAAAAGCTGATGTGGAATCCCACTGAGTGGCTTATTTTCAACTGCTGGTCCTTGAACCTACATCAAAGCATAATCACTAAGTGTGTCTTAAGCTTTAAATTATCAGAGTGATTTATTTATTATTTTTTTTTAATTTTTATTTTTTTTGTTGAGACAGAGCCTCAAGCTATCCCCCTGGGTAGAGTGCCATGGCATCACAGCTCATAGCAACGTCCAACTCCTGGGCTTAAGCGAGTCTCCTGCCTCTGCCTCCCAAGTAGCTGGGACCACAGGCGCCCGCCACAACGCCCGGCCATTTTTTGGTTGCAGCCATCATTGTTGTTTGGCGGGCCCGGGCTGGGGATTCGAACCCGCCACCTTAGGTGTACG
>CAUYQV010101034.1:0-11388 GCA_963574575.1 Galagoides demidoff
ATAACTGCAATTCTTTCATTCAAAAATTTCCAACCCACAAAATAGTGGTCAAAAAACTTCAACCTTATTAAAAAAAAAAAAAAAAAAAAAAAAAAACAATTTCCAGCCCAGCATACTATACCCTGCTAAACTGAGTTTCATTTGTGATGGAGAAATCAAAAACTTCTCTGACATCCACATGCTGAGGAAATTTGCCATGACTCGACCAGCTCTACAGGAAATACTCAAACCCATTCTAAGCAACAGGAGAGTACACCACCAAAGTAAACCCACCCAGAAATTAAAGAACAAAGCCTAACTTCTACAATGGTAAAAGGCATAAAACTAAGTTCTGGACTCCTGAAAACCAAGATGACCAAAACTCTCCCACATCTGTCAATTCTCTCAATTAATGTGAATGGTTTGAACTCTCCTTTAAAGAGGCATAGGCTGGCCAATTGGATACAAAACCTCAAAAAACTCAGGCCAGATATCTATTGCCCACAAGAAATTCACCTTACCTCAAAAGATAAATCAAGACTCAGGGTGAAGGGATGGGCAATGGTATTCCAGGAAAATGGAAAACAGAAAGAATCTGGGGTTGCAATCTTATATGCAGATACAATGGGATTCAAAACAACAAAAATAATGAAAGACAAAGACAGACACTATCTACTGGTCAAGGGAAATGCACAATATGAAGAGATTTCAATAGCTAACATCTATGTACCCTATTTGAATGCTCCTCCATATATAAAACAAACCCTAACTGATCTGAACAATATGATATCTTCCCACACCATAATAGTTTGAGATTTTAACACCCCATTTGCAGTACTAGACAGATTCTCCAAATAGAAACTAAGGAAAGAAATAATGGACTTAAATAAGGCCCTAGAACTAATGGACTTAACAGACATAAAGAAATTTATAGCATTAGAAGCCTTCATCAAGAAAACAGTAAAAGAGCAAGTCAGTCACCTAATGGACCATCTTTAGCAACTGGAAAAGGAAGAACAATCTAAGCCCAAATTCAGCAGCAGAAGAAAAGAAATAACAAAAATTAGAGCAGAATTAAATGAAATTGAAAACAAAAGAATTATTCAGCTCAGTGAAACAAAAAGTTGGTTCTTTGAAAAGATTAATAAAATTGATAAACCTTTGACTAGACTAACCAGAAACAGAAAACATGATCTTTAATAACTACGATCAGAAATGATAAAGGGGAAATAACAACAGATGCCTCTGAAACACAAAAGATTCTCAATACTTATTACAAACAACTCTATTCCCAGAAATATGAAAATATAGAGGAGATGGATCAATATCTAGAAGCACAATGCCTTCCAAAACTCAGCCGGAAAGATTTAGAAATCTTGAATAAACTGATATAAAGTACTGAAATAGCATTGATTATGCAAAATCTCCCCAAAAAGAAAAGCCCTGGATCAGATGGTTTCACACCAGAATTCTATACAACCTTTAACGAGGAACTAGTTCCTATAATGCATAAACTTTTCCAAAATATAGAGAAAGAAGGAATTCTCCCCAATGCATTCTATGAAGCAAGTATTACCCTGATCCCCAAACCAGAAAAGGACGCAACAACAACAAAAAACTATAGATTAATATCATTAATGAATATTGATGCAAAAATATTCAAAATGATATTAGAAAACAGATTATAACAACACATTAAAAGATTATGGGTGGTTGCCTGTGGCTCAGAGGAGTAAGGTGCTAGCCCCCTATACCAGAGGTGGTGGGTTCAAATTTGGCCCTGGCCAAAAACTGCAAAAAAAAAAAAATAATAAGTTATTTACCATGATCAAGTGGGTTTCATCCAAGAGACACAAGGATAGTTCAACACATGCAAATCTATAAATATAATACACCACATAAATAAAATAAAAAACAAAGACCATATTATTCTTTCAATTGATGCAGAAAAGGCTTTTGACAATATCTAACATCCTTTCATGATAAAAACATTCAAGAAAATAGGCTTAGAAGGAACATTCCTTAAGCTGATAGAGGCTATCTACAGCAAACACCCCAGATAGTATCCTACTGAATGGATTAAAACTGAAAGCATTCCCACTCAAATCTGGAACCAGACAAGAATGCCCACTGCCTCCATTGCTATTTAACATAGTTTTGAAAGTCCTAGCCATCACAGTCCAGCAAGAGAAGGAGATCAAAGGAACACAAATGGGGCAGAAGAGGTCAAACTCTCCCTCTTCGCAAGTGACATGATCTTATACTTGGAAAACCCCAGGGATTCAACTATGAAGCTCTTAGAAGTGATCAAGGAATATAGCAGCATCTCAGGTCTGCAAATCAGTAGCCTTCATATATGCCAATAATTGTCAAGCCAAGAACAAAATCAAAGACTCTATTCCTTTTACAATAGCACCAAAGAAGATAAAATACCTAGGAATATATCTAACAAAAGGTGTGAAAAAGCTCTATAAAGAGAATTATGAAATTTTGAGAAAAGAGATAGCAGAAGATGACAACAAATGGAAGAATATACCATGCTCATGGCTAGGAAGAATCAACATTATTAAAATGTCCATACTACTCAAAGCAATCTAGAGGTTTAATGCAATCCCATAAAAACACCAATGTCATACTTTAAAGATCTTGAAAAATAGTACTTCAATTCATATGTAACCAGAAAAAAGCCCAAATAGCAGATAAAGTTTTAAGAAATAAAAATAATTTTTTTCTATTGTCCGTAGATTTGAACAGACCATGCCAAATCTTATAGACAATAGAAAAGATTTGGATATTCTATTTTATTCATAAATATTTGTTGTCTATTTTTTGAGACTTTAGAAAAAACAAAGAAGTTAACTGATGACTCTATATTGAACCTCAGAGTGAAAGCATTCTATGATAGACATACTATTATCTGATAATGTGAATGTTAGATTTTTTTTGCATTACTATTATTATTATTGCTCAATTAAAAAAAAAGAAATAAAAACAAACCTGGAGGCACCACATTGCCAGACTTCAGGTTATATTACAAGGCTATAGTGATCAAAACAGCATGGTACTGGCACAAAAATGGAGACATAGATCTATGGAATAGGATAGAGAAACTAGATATGAACCCAGCCACATATCATCATTTATTCTGTGATAAGCCTAACAAAAACATGATAGGGGGAAAAGATTTCTTATTTAATAAATGATGCTGGGAGAACTGGTTATCCACATGTAAAAGACTGAAACTGGATTCACACCTCTCACCTTTGACAAAAATTGATTCTTGTTGGATGAGATTTAAATATAAGACACAAAACAATAAAAATTCTAGAAGAGAGTGTGGGGAAAACACTTGAAGATATTGGCTTGGGAAAAAACTTTATAAGGAAGCACCCCCCCCCCCATCGCCCCCAGCAATTGCAGCAACATAAAAAATAAATAACTGGTACTTGATCAAGCTAAAAAGCTTTTGCACAGCTAAAAGTACCACAAAAAGAGCAAACAGCCCTCAGAGTGGAAGAAAAATTTTGCATGTTATGAATCTGACAGTCCTGATAGCTAGAACCTACAAAGAACTCAAATTAAACATTAAGAAAAGTGCAAACAACCCTCTCCATAAGTGGGCAAGAGATTTGAACAGAAACTTCTCTGAGGATGACAGACGAATGGCCAACAATCACATGAAAAAATGCTCAGCATCTTTAATCATCAGAGAAATGCAAATCCAAACCACACTAAGGTATCACCTAACCCCAGCAAAATTGGCCGACATCACAAAGTCCCGAGACACCAGATACTGGCGTGGATGTAGAGAGAAGGGAACATTTTTACACTACTGGTGGGATTGCAAACTAATACACCATTTTGGAGAGAAATATGGAGAATCCTTAAAGAACTAAAAGTAGATCTTCCATTTGACCCTGCAGAAGACCCTGTATCTGCCCAGAAGAACAAAAAACATTTTACCACAAAGACGTTTGCACCAGAATGTTTATTGCAGCTCAATTCATAATTGCCAAGTTGTGGAAGCAACCCAACTGCCCATCAACTCATGAATGAATCAACAAACTGTGGTACATGTATACCCTGGAATATTATTCAGCCTGTGGCTTAAAGTGGGAGGGCACCAGCCCCATAAACCAGAGGTGGCGGGTTCAAAACCAGCCCCCAGCCAAAAAAATAAAATAAAATAAAATAAAAAATGGAATAAAATTGGCTACTTGAGGGGTTGTACCCCTTACTAAAAAAAAAGATGGTGACATTACATCTTTTATATTTACCTGGATGGAGCTGAAATACATTCTTCTTAGTAAAGTATCTCAAGAATAGGAAAATAAACATCCAATGTACTCCATACTAATATGAAATCAATGTATAAACAATTACATGTTCCTAAGAACAATAAAACACTATTATAGTCCAGTTCAAGGGTAAGGAGAAGTAGGAGCAGGGAGGGGGGAGGACATTTGGCAGAAGGAGGGAGGGCATGAAGCTAGATTTCGCCTAATGTGTGCACTGTGAGGGTGCATAACATGCCACCTAGGTGAGAGGCTCTTCTACAAATGTAACTTTACCCAGGAAGTAAGAACAATGTAATCTAAATATTGTACACTCATATTAATTTGAATGAAGTTAAAATTTAAAAGTTAATTTTAAAAACTAAAAAGAAACAGAGTAGAGCCCTAAAGTCCTAGCTACTTGGGAGGCTGAGGCTAGAGGATTGCTCAAGCCCTAGAGTTTGAGGTTGCTGTGATCTATGACTCCATGGCACTCTACCCAGGGAGACAGAGTGAGACTCTGCACCCCCCCCAAAAAAAGGTAGAATAGATCCCTCAGAGAATTTGTAGAAAATTAAAGGAGTTTTGGAAAATAGAGACTGTATAATTGGTTGGGTATACATCATATTACCCAGATTTGGAACCTTAGGACAAAACTCCAGCTAACACCTTGACTGCATTGCCTTATGCAAAATCTTTTCCTAGAAACACTTCCCTTTTCTAATTTATCCTCTCCTCTGTAGTCTTCCAGTCTTAGATTTTCTGAGATTAAATACCACATTCTTGGGAAGCCCTTAATGAGCTTCTTGATATTCAGTTGCATAAATGCCATTATTTTTCCCTTAATGCTTTTTATCCCATTTTCATTTCCCTGGTTATCTTGTAGTTTTCCTAATGACAGTGAGTCCAATGTGGGCATGTATCATTTATTTCCGATTTTTTTCTTATACTTAGCAACTAGCACAATAGGTGGCATTTAGCATTTGCTCACCAAAAATGGAATGAATGAGTAAATTTAAAATGTGTCATTAATGGCTCAGTGCCTGTGGTTCAAGTGGCTAAGGCACCAGCCACATACACCTGAGCTGGCGGGTTCAAATCCAGCCTGGGCCCACCAAACAACAATGACGGCTTCAACCAAAAAATAGCTGGGCATTGTGGCAGGCGCCTGTAGTCCAAGCTACTGGGAAGGCGGAGGCAGGAGACTCGCCTGAGCTCAGGAGTTGGAGGTTGCTGTGAGCTGTGATGCCACAGCACTCTACCCAGGGGGACAGCTTGAGGCTCTGTCTCAAAAAAAAAAAAAGGTGTCATTAATACTGTGGATGTGGAAAGGATGGAAGCCAGGCAATATGTTATCTTCCCAATTGTGCCACTGCTTCCCAACAATTATAAATGACAGTCCCTTCCTCACCTTTTTATTCTTTATTTACAATATTCCCATATTTGGAATACAAAACTCTTGCACAATATTCTTCCTCATCTCAATTAATTTTATTTACTTATTTTCATGTAAGTTTGAAGACAGAGCATTGTTTCCTATTATAGACTATGCAATCCAACACTTGCTACAATGTAGTGAAATAGAAAATATATCATGGGTTCACACAAACTTTCCTAGAATCAAGATGGAAAAATTCCTCATTTCCAGGAAAGGAATGGTATGGGCAAAGGCCATTTATTTAGAGTCAAGCCTAGGAAAATGAAAATCTGTATTTTAGGGCAAATAAGTAAAAGTTCAATTAATCTTTTATCTGGAAGATAAATCTCTAAATTTGAAAATATGTGTTATATAAAGAAATGTCAAATTATAAAAATAATGTGTCATTATTTATATGTCTGTGTAAGCCAGTGTGTCTTCCAGAGACTTAGACTACAGTTGTAGGCAATTCGAACTGATTCAGTGGTTCAGCCATAAAATCAGATAACCAGGCTTTAAAAAAAAATCTTTATCCATTACGTTTAATGTGTGCCTTTTGTTATTATGTTATTTTTGTACTTCTACACATATCTTTCACATTTTATTTCTTTTATTTTTTTTATCAAGACAGAATCTTATTTTTTGGCTCTCTGTAGGGTGCTGTGACATCATAGCTCACAGCAACCTCAAACTCTTGGGCTTAAACAATTCTCTTGCTTCAGCCTCCCAAGCAGCTGGGACTGCGGGTGCCTCCCATAATGCTGGGCTTTTTTTTTTTTTTTTAAAGAGATGGGGGTCTTACTCTGGCTCAGGCTGGTCTTGAACTTCTGAGCTCAGGGCAATCCACCTGCCTCAGCTTCTCAGAGTGCTAGGCATGAGCCCCCACTCCTGGCCTATCTTTTACATTTTAGATGGCTGGCATATAGGGTTCTTGTTTCTTGACACTTTGCTCAACATGCACCATCAATCTCAGCTATATCCCTAGAAACAAATAGTTCACATGTCCATCCTTCAGGAAGGCTTGGAGATGAATGTGTTATTTGCAACTGAAGGAAAAAGAAGTTAACATTTTAACTTTTGGTCTTAATTTCCATGCTAATCTTAATCTTGTAAAGTATTTAAAAGAAGTTTCTTGAGTGCTACATAAATAATATATCCAGTAGCAAAGATACTAAAGCATAGATTAACTAAAAGACTCATTTTATACTATTATTAGATAATGGAAAAGTTGAAACTTTATAGACATATATTTTCCATATATGTTTATAGACATATATTCTATGGTATTTTATATAACACAAAATATTGTATCTGTATTTAACCAAAACACAATGGGAAAATGATCCCCAAAGCCTCCTCTTCTGTGTTATTTTTTTGCCACAAAAAAAGATGTTTATCACAGAATCACTTTAAAAACATTGTATAATCATGTAAAATGTGTATCCAGAATTGTCCCTAGCATTTTCTTTAGTGCCCCTTTAACCTCTTTATTCCTTAGAGTATAAATAAGAGGATTAAGCATGGGAGTCACCACAGTATAGAAGAGGGAAACAAACTTCCCCTGGTCCTTGGACCTACTCTTGGCTGGCTGCAGATACATGAAGATGATGGTTCCATAAAAGATGATGACAACTATCAGGTGAGAAGAGCAGGTCCCAAATGCCTTCTGTCTCCCAGTAGCTGACTTGATCCTCAACACTGCTTGGGCAATGTAGCCATAGGAGACCAGGATGAATGAGACAGGCACAATAAGGAAGAGGATACTAGCCACAAACAGCTCAGCTTCATTGAAAGTGGTATCCACACAAGCCAATTTGATGAGCACAGGGACCTCACAGATGAAATGGTCCACTTGGTGATGCCCACAGAAGGGCAGTTGCAGGGTGAGGGTGGACTGTACCAGGGTGGTGGCCACACCACTGAGCCATGCCATAGATGTCAGGGTCATGCAGAGACGGGGATGCATTAAGACAGTGTAATGGAGGGGACGGCAGACAGCCACATAGCGATCATAGGACATCACAGCCAGGAGAATACACTCAGTGGATCCCAGGGCAAGGGAGACATAGAGCTGAACCACACAGCCACCATAGGTGATGGTTTTCATGGGATCCCACAAGTTTACCAGGAGCTGGGGAATAACACTGCTGGTGAAGCAAAGGTCCAGAAGGGAGAGATGAGAAAGAAAGAAATACATTGGTGTGTGAAGCTTGGGTTCCAGACGAGATACCAGAATGATGGTGGTGTTCCCCAAAATAGCTAGTACATACAGGATCAATATGACCACAAATAGAACCTTCTGTAACTGAGGATGATCAGAAAACCCCAACAGAATGAAGCCTGTTAAGTTGCTCTCATTGGTACTCATCACCATCCTCATATGCCAAGTATGTTCCCAAAGGCTGAGATGTAGCTGAGAAAGACAACACATCACATGAGGTCAAATGAGTGACAATGTTATTCTCAACCCCCAAAATATTGTATGGTGAGTGCTTAGAAGCTATGTATTTACATCTAGTGATCTCTTTATTTTCCTGATGGGTACATTCGGAGTAAATGCAATACACATCCCCTTAATGTCTCAGCTGTCCTCTGATGCTCTCTAAAGCAGAGAAGAACAGACATATTAAGACACACCATCATCCTTTGTGGGAAATAAGTTATACTATCCTTTCTGTTGAACCAGTTTTATTCCTTTATAGTAATATCTTTCTACTTACAGAAAGGGGGAAACTCAGATAATGCTAACTAGAGATTGAAATCTGGGGTTCTCTTTCAGCAATTTTCAATTAAGAGAGAAAAGTAATTTTCTTTATTCCCAAAGTGTGGAAATTAGTTATAAGGCTAAATATACTGGCTATGATTGGCATTAATTAAAAACCAACTCCTGAGAGCTTATGTGACCTTGCCAAAGGTACATGCATAATGAGTCATAAAAGCAACACTTAAATCTATTTCTTCCGAATTCACCTCTCTGTTCATTCTACACTCTGTCATTCCTCTTCTTTCCTTCGGTTCTTGTTTGTTTGCTTTAGTTATTTTTTGGTTGCTTCCTTTAACATGGACCCAGGATGCTCCTGTCCTGAAAATTAGCTTTTAATAAATAAGGTATCTTCATGATTTTAGATATTTTCGTTCGGAATCATTTGCAATCCTGTTGCTGAAAGTATATAATTAAGGAGATGTTTTATTTCCAAAAAAATTATATCTGATTTTATTTCCAAATAAACATTATATCCAAAGTATGAATCAGTACTCCTTAGGAAGATGCTAATTAGTTTTTCATCATACAAAGGCCAGTTCTTCCATTATACCCACAGTTACCAAGGCATCTTCTGTTAGTAAAAAGTAGTTTGTTACCATTGCACACTCCCATAACTTTTGTTCTTAACTATATACAAAACTTGCTAAGAGACTAGTTTTGTTTTTTAATTGTTTTGTTTTGTTTGTATTTGACTAAGGTATCTATTCAATAGTTGGTGAGATTTATGAAGCCAGGGGCTATGTATGACATGAGTTTGCTGCCCCAGCCCTTCAAGTGCTCAGCACCAAGTAACCACTCAGAAGTCACCTGTCAGTTTATATCTCTTGTTTTCCCAAGAGACTCTTATATACATTTAGTCCACTAGTAGATAGTTGACATCATTATCAAATTAATAAATGAATAGGGCTAAAAATCTGGCAGAAGCCTTACCAATTTTCCTTCTTAATTTTATTAATAGTATTAATGTGAGTAGGAAAGACTTAAAATGTGGCAGCTAGGCCTCCTAGTCACACATACTCTGATCTTGATTTTGATGAAGATAACAATGGCAAAATGGAAACATCCTATAATTATCCTCATTAATATCTTGTCCTTTTTCTCCTACTCTTTCTCAGTAGGAAGTTCACATATGCTGTCTGTAACTAAGCAAATGTCTATCACTACAGCAAATGTGTCTTCCTCATTTTCTTCAAGTAAATGGTATGCGACATTAACTCTTATTAGTAATCTCTTTGTCCTCAGTGCTCTGCAAAATGTCCCCCTGACATTGCATTCATAAGCTCCTAAGTCATTACCTTTTTTATATCTATAGTAAGAATTGCTGCCTCAGATCTCCAGCATCTCCTTTTCATTCCGAACCCTTCACAACTTCATGGTAAACACCTTTGAATGAAATCAGAGAGAACAATAGCAGAGTCCAGGGGCCTTCCAAAAGTGCACAGCCCCTTTAAGGGAAGTAATTCATTTCCCTTGTAGTTAACACCACCGTGGGGCCCACTTAATAACAGCAATTTTTCTGAGCAAGAAAAACATCCTCATTACTCATTAAGAACATCATACATTGCTAAGCATGAATAATAAATAAGTTCTGAGAAACTGATTTTTAAGATGTAAATGTTGCTAGAACAAACGCAACATTTCCATAACTTCTCTTTTAACCTAATAACTTTAACAAAAATAAGAGAAAATAGAAAAGATCAATATGAACAGACGTCAGTCTGACCAGCTCTAAAATTATGAAATGCCAATAAGCCTATATCGCATAGTCCTTATAGTGTATGCCTGATACATTAAAACTTAACACACTCACATGGTCACAGAATACATGTGTTCTTTCTCTCCACACACTGGGCTGTGGTAAATAAAATATCCCCCTGGAGTTGTTGTCCAATATAAAGACTGCTCATTGCTGGGAAGATTAAGATATTCATAACTGAGTGACAGAGCTGCACGCCACGTAGAGCTGGGTGTGACTCCAACTAGCGATTTCATTGGTTTGGGGGAAAAGTGATTGAAAAATTATATATGATATATATTAGTAATCCAGATGATGACTAACACTTCCGGATGTCCACTAGCACTTTCCCACCAAGTGAGTGAAGGACTGCACATAAATGAAAAACTATTAATATTTAATCCTTCAGGAGAAGCTCTAAAAATCCAAGTAAAAGAGCGCTTAGATGAAAACAGAAAGAAAGATGAAAAGGCCAAAGCAAGTTATTCCAGTGTGTTTGGGAAAAGAGCCAGCCTGGTGACTGTCTATATTCAAAAACAATGAATATCAAAGAAACATTGCAATAGGCCTATGTTTTAAACACTAAAAATCATTCTATAAAAAAACATGAGACCCTCACACACACACACACACACACACACACATACACACAAACCCACAAAAGAAGAAAGTCTCTTAAGAAACACAAAGCTAGGTGTAGAATATGGATTTTAAGAAGAATTGCTCCAAGAAAGAGCAAGTAATCCTCCACTATATCAAGAGATTTACTATAACTTGCAATTGGTAAAACTAGTGGGTTGAAACAAGGATAGAATTAAAAGGTGGGGCTGGCTGAGCTATGTTTAAAAAATACAGAAACATATATAATTCTAATAAATTATATAAAGGTAGTGAAAGACAGAACATAACTAAGATATGCTTGAGTAAATGCAATGGAAATAAGTAAGGAAAATGAAGTTCCAGCTGTGCACAGTGACTCACGTCTATAATCCTAGCACTCTGGGAGGCCGAGGCAGGTGGACTGCTTGAGCTCATGAGTTCAAGACCAGCCTGAGCCAGAGCGAGACCTTGTCTCTGAAAAAAAAAAAAATATCTGGGTGCTGTGGCGGGGACTATAGTCCCAGCTACTTGGGGAGGCTAAGGCAAGAGAATCACTTAAGCCCAAGAGTTTGAAGTTGCTGTGAGCTGTGACACCAGATTACTCTACATAGGGTGACAA
>CAUYQV010101041.1:0-14431 GCA_963574575.1 Galagoides demidoff
GCCTGTGGTCCCAGCTACTTGGGAGGCGGAGGCAGGAGACTCGCTTGAGCCCAGGAGTTGGAGGTTGCTATGAGCTGAGATGCCATGGCACTCTACCCAGGGGGATAGCTTGAGGCTCTGTCTCAAAAAAAAAAAAAAAAAAGAACATGTGCAAGTCCTAATCCAATGTATCATATGTGAGCAATTACAAAGTTAACTTTATCAACAATATACATTGATTAAGCTTTTAAAAATTCTGTTAACATTTTTTTTTTTTTTGAGACAGAGCCTCAAGCTATCCCCCTGGGTAGAGTGCTATGGCATCACAGCTTACAGCAACCTCCAACTCCTGGGCTCAAGTGAGTCTTCTCCTTCAGCCTCCCAAGTAGCTGGGACTACAGGCGCCCTCCATGGTGCCTGGCTATTTTTTGGTTGCAGCTGTCATTGTTGTTTGGTGGGCTGGATTCTAACCTGCTACCTTAGGTGTATGTGGCTGTTGCCTTAGCCACTTGAGCCACAGGCGCTGAGCCACTTTTAAAAAATTCTAAAGGTAAAATCAGCTTATTAGAATTTTTCAAGAGTAGATACACAAATCCAAGTATAAAAGGATATGATAAGAATTACACACTTCTAGATAGAGATGTTTCCAACCATAAAAACAATGTGGGAAGGAGAGGTCCTCAAAGAGACAAAGAAGGAATGTGATCAATTTTCCTACCTGAAAATTAGAAACTCTTGGACATCACAGTATGTCATAAAAGCAAAAGGCAAATAAGCCATGAAAAATATTTTCTAAATTGTTACAAGCACAACGTTTAAAAAACTCATATATATTGGTCAGAGAAGCATGAACATCCCAGTTACTTATAACTCTTCTGTGTTCAATCTCATAGATACTAATTAAGTATTGATTTGTCACAGTACCAGATCACAGAATCAATTTGAGTTAGGTCTATTTTAAGTACCTATGAATCTTATTTGTTCTTTCTTTATTTTTCAGAAAAGATCCCTTTATTTTTCTATTTATTTCTAGGTATTTTCAAGTATAAAAAATAATTACTCAATGCCAAATAGTCTAATTCCCTTTCCAAAATTTATCTGACTGTTAATGTTGAATCATTTTTGGTACACGTTTCTGTTATTTTTCTGGGTGATGCCAAAATTAGGTTAAGAGTAGAGCTAACAGAGAAGGTGTTTTGGTCCAGCCCAAGTGGAAACTTGCAGTCATCTAGAACCAACATTGCAGAAGGGAATTATTTCCTCTTGAGTGCATATCCTAGAAACAGGTGCTTATTGCTTACATGAAAAAAGAAAAAGAAGGGGTCTTTGAAATTCAGTCTGGAAGGTTTTCTCTCCTATTTCTTGTCTACTGCAGGATTCTTAGCTATTTCTTGCATGTGGCAGAGGACGACTCACTACAGAATAAATGGAATGTAAGTTTCAGGCCTTCTCAGTGGCACAGGCCTAGTACAGGGCCACCAGAGGGGCCCCGCCAGGGTGTTTATGTGATGGTACATCGTTGTCAAGCATGCAGGAAAAGATCTGTGAAGTGTAATCTGTTGACTTGTTGCAGTGACATTGACCTCCTTTCCTATCTGGTGGCATTGGAGTGGCAGTGGCACTTCAGGGGAACTGCCTAAGCAGAAGCTGAGTTTGGTGGACTGTGTTCCTGGGGCTCAGTGTCCCTCCCAGGCCAGGTGAAGTAATTGCTGGCTCCCGGCATTCTCTAAGAAAGGCTTCCAGAACTTCTCCTGTGTGGACTCCCAGGGCTCTGATGTGGAAATGCAGAGCCAGGACTCACCCTGCCATATGTTTCCCTTATCTTTTCTGCCCCAGAAATATGTGGCTATTGGAGAGAGAAAGAAAATCAAATAGTATAGAGCCAGAAACAAGTGGATGAACGTTACTTTTTTCACTGAGAATGTAAAATTTTAGGTGGAAGATATTATTCTCATCAGTGCCATGCCAGTTTCTCTCCTGTCAGAAATAAATTGAGAATGCAACGTACATGGTTATAAATTCACCATCCAGACTTGTTCTTTCTTTTTGGGTGAGGATCTCATTGAACACATTTCATAATCTCTGTGCTGGCAGTGAGCACACCTGCAGCAATATCGGAAACAGTAACTTTTCTCTCCATATGATCAAAGATGTTTTATTCACTTTGACTGACTCATGAGCTCAAACTCAGCAATCCGTGACACAGCTTGTCCTGATAATATCTGTTAGTTATAACTGAAATAGCATACAAACTTGTAGTGGAAGAGCAGAATAGTATTAAAAAATGTGCCATTGACAAATTCGCTACACATATCCATCAATGGGTCAATACAGGCAGCATAACACTAATCTGGTTAAATATATTGTTCCATACAGCAATGGGGCAACTTACAAAAATCGCTGCAATGTCTCACCTATGTCAAGATTAATTTCATGTATGTTTCAGAACTTTGGATCATAACAAAATTTAGAAGAAAAAGGTACATCCTAAAGTTTCCTTATAAAAATGTTACATTATTTTGGGGACTTTCAGTGTTTGTCAATTTTTAAAAATCATTCATTTTTTGTGATTTCCTTTTTCATGCTCAAAAATTCTGGCTATTGTCTTTAATTTTTGGATTCTTTTTCCTAAAGAAATCTCAAATTATTAACTACTTAAATTATAAAATAGACATTTGCTTACTGAATTTCTTCCAGAATTAAGCCAGCAACAGCCCAATATTAGGTGAGTGAACTAGCCGATGCATTTTGAAAAGATAAGGCCAATAACTTAATTTTCTGAACTACAACAAATGTTGTAAGTCTATTTACCTTTTGTCCTTTTCTTTTATAGAGAACCCTACTACAAATTCTACCACTTTTCTTTATAATACATGACTTTTGTAACTTTCATATTATTTAAGTCTCTTGAATTTTCTTGTTACCTCGATTCATATTATCCCAGGCCAAAGAAGACACGGGCGATAGTTTTCTTGATTCAGTAACTGGAAATCCACCACTGCAGCATGAGTGACCTCTGATGAGTGCGTGCCAGACAGTCCTGCTGCCGCAGCCCCCTTCCTAAGCTCCAGAGAAACATAAAATGCTCTTGATATTGTCACACAAATGTCAAACTGGTATCCCAAGCTCCCTTTTGTGAAACCATCAGTACCTCTCCTCATTCTCTGCTTCACTAACAGTACCAACAGTTGTTCAAGCTACATATGAGGAAAAAGTATTATTTTCTTTATCCTCCACACTCATATTTAATCTGTCACTGAATCCTCTTGGTTTCCTTATCAAAATATATTTCACATACATTGACTTCTGTCCACCTCCTGGCCATCACCCTAGGCCAGGTCACTCTCATCTACTTTACAAAGTAATTTTTTAAAACACGTTTGCTCACATATAACTAAAATAAATTGAAAACCTATGTACCTCCAGCACATATCTAAGTTGACATTTTAAATTTTTTTTTTTTTTCAGAGGCAGAGTTTCCCTTTGTCACCCTCGGTAGAGTGCTATGGCGTCACAGCTCACAGCAACCTCCAACTCCCGGGCTTAGGCGATTCTCTTGCCTCAGCCTCCCCAGTAACTCAGACTACAGGCGCCTGCCACAATGCCCAGCTATTTTTTGTTGCAGTTTGGCCAGGGTCAGGTTCAAACCTGCCAACCTTGGTATATGGGGCCAGTGCCCTACTCACTGAGACACAGGCACCACCAGACATTTTAAATATTTTACCATAAAGTTTAGTTACCTAGAAAGTATGTAATTTCTGAAATATTATAAATATTGCATTTTAAAATGAATCTGTTACATGACTTCTTATTTCATAGTATAAGATCTATCCATTTAAAAAAATATATAACTAGTAGAGGAATTGTAAGATTGAACAGTAGGTCTACTTTTAGTTCCTTGAGTAGTGTCCAAACTTCTTTCCAAAAAGGTCGTATTAGCTTGCATTCCCACCAGCAGTGTGGAAGTTTACCCTTCTCTCCACATCCACGCCAACATCTGTAGTTTGGGATTTTGTGATGTGAGCTAATCTTACTGGAGTTAGATGATATCTCAAAGTGGTTTTGATTTGCATTTCTCTGATGAGGAGCATTTTTTCATATGTTTGTAGGCCATGTGCCAGTCTTCTTCAGAGAAGTTTCTGTTAAGTCTCTTGCCCAAGTTATTTTTTATTTTCTAATTGATTAGTTTGAGTTCTCTGTGGATTCTAGTTATCAGACCTTTGCTGGAAGCATTACCTGCAAAAATCTTCTCCTATATTGAAGGTTGTCTGTTTGCTTTACTTTGGAGAGAAGTTTGGAGAATACTCAAGGAACTAAAAGTAGACCTACCATTTGATCCTGCAATTGCTCTACTAAGGATATACTCAGATGATCAAAAATCATTTTACAACAAAGATATTTGCCCCAGAATGTTTATTGCAGCCCAATGCATAATTGCCAAGACATGGAAACAGCCCAAGTGCCCATCGACTCATGAATGGATTAACAAATTGTGGTATATGTACACCATGGAATACTATGCAGCCATTTAAAAGATGGGGACTTCACATCTTTTATGTTTACCTGGATGGAGCTGGAAAATATTCTTCTTAGTAAAGTATCTCAAAAATGGAAAAAAAAGGTATCCAATGTACTCAATACTACTATGAAATTAATATATAATCACCTACACATCCATGTGCATGGTAAAACATAACTATAGTCCAAAAAGTAGAGGGGAAGAGGAGAGAGAGGAGAAGGAAAGGGGAGGCAGGAAGTGGGAGGGCATTTGGGGGGACCTCACCTGATGTGCATGATTGAATGGTATATTTCAATACTAATAAGAAAAGAGTAAAATTGTCTCACCACAACAAATAAGTAAGCGAGGTGATGGATGTGTTAATCAGTGCAATGTAAGCATTTCACATTGTATATCAAATCAGTACACTGTACCCCATAAATGCATTAATGTGCACAGTTATGATTCAATAGAAACAAAAAAATAAATAAAATAAAGTAATAGATTAAAAATTATTCTTTAATGTTTGAAAATTTTACTTTGTATCCTTTCTTCTTCAATTATATTCCTATTTCACTTCCCCTCAGAATTCTAAATCAATTTAAACTCAGTTATTTATTACTATATCATATTTTTCTGATAAAATAGTATTACATTTAATTTTTTGGGGTGGCGCCTGTGGCTCAAGGAGTAGAGCGCCGGCCCCATATGCCAAGGGTGGCAGATTCAAAAAAAAAAAAAATTTATAGTTTCCTGTGATCACAAGGGTCTAAATGTTTTCAAAATTCCAAATTTCGGTATCATTGTAATTATTATTGGCATGCAAATTGATCAAAACATCAATATGCTGTACATTTTGATGAAACATAATTAAACAAAAAATAAAATTTTATTTTCAATGCGTATCTCTATGTGTTAAGTTTTCTCTCATTGGTTTATATATACATGGCTAAATAGTACTTACTGCTAAATATGACAAGTTCATTATCCATTTCAATTTTATTTATCATACTTTAGATTCAAGCACTATAAAAACGTTTTTACATAAATAGGAGATGAAATAAAGAATGTTTAATTATAATACCATCACTATATGTACTGAGCTTTCTGAGTCATTCGGTAAAAATACAAAGTGGTCTCTGTAAAATAAAAAACTATAAAAATTTAGCAGCTGACCACTCACTTGGGTCCCTTTGTTCAAAGGGACTTTGGAAACCACCTGACTCGCAAAAGACTTTTACCCAGTTAGTGAAATAGTGCATATTCTGAAAACCTATCGCAGTATTTCAAATTGTTCTTTCTTTTATGCCCTAAAAGATTTTATGTCCTGAAACAATATATCACTGCAGGTTTCAGGAAGAGTGAGGGGCAAATGTACATGAAGAAGGGAAACCTTCTCAAGTCAATCAGTTCTGGGAAAGAACACCATGTCTTCAATCTTTACTTGAAGGGTTCTTGAAAAACTTCACGGAACCCTAGATCTGCACACTAGCATTTATTTGAAGACGTCTGTTGAAAATTATATGCAAATTGCCTTCACAGGAGGCCTGTGCTTCCGTGACTTAATTCATTTTCCACGAAGTCACCAGAGTGCTCATGTCAAAATGCAAATCAGACCTTGTCATTCTCTGCTTAAAATACAGCAATGACTTCTCTTTTCCAGTTACTATGGTTTTAAGTTCCTGGAACAGGGCAAGCCCTTTCCTGCCCCAGGCCCTTTGCCTTGTGGTTTTCTTCAGGCTGGACAACCTCTCTCCCAGATGTGGAAAGACTGCCTCCCTCCCTCTCATCCTGGGGAGGCCGCTGGGCGTTTCCGTCTCTGAAGGGCCTTTCATAGCCACTTACTCCTCCCATTCTTCTCTAGTCCACACTGTTTTCATCCTTTTGTAGTAACCGTCTGTAATCTGAATAAACCTCTGTGTCACTGTGTGTTTACTTATAGCTCGCCTGCCATCTCTGCTAGGCTATAAACTCTGAGTGACCGGAACTGAATTTTGGCAACTGGCACCATGTCTAGAGTAATACACAGACAGAGCTCAATAAGTATTTAAGTGAGAATAAATAAGTTGGAGCCCTATGTTCTCTTCTTGCAATGGGGATAAGGGGATGTGTAGGAGAAGAGAAGCTATTAAAAAATGAAAGGAAAATTGTTTTGAATCCCCAGATATAGTCCCTGGAGGAGAATTGCTTTCTAAATTTTTTAATCACACATTGATTCCTTTCATTGTTGCTCTCTGGCTAGCTCCAAAAAAACAGAGGGAAATGTTGCACAAACATCATGAGATTATTTTGATTCCCTTATAAAGAATGCTTCTTAAAATATTAGGATTTTGAAAAGGATATCAAAACAAAGCTTAGTAAACATAGTATTTATCCCTATCATATAAACAAATTAGTGTAAATCAATAAAATCTCAACACAGCATTTCTTGCCATTTATACACATATTGTTTATTTGTGCATTTAAGACATGAATTTGTCTAGAATTTGTGCATACATGTACAAATGTTACATGTTTTCACAACTGTGTAGTAAGTACTGACATTTCCATATAATTGGCATAGACAATACTTTTCACAACCATGTTCTATACTTATTTGACGTTTATGATAGGAAATTTTGGTATAGTTCTTCCTTCTCATAAATTTCAAAAGAGAAAAGACCAGCCTAATTTTCTGTAAACATTATTTCCATATTTATTAAATATAAATATATGAAGCTGAATAATTCAATAGTCAAAAGCAAAGGATGTTTTATTACCCAGCTTATTTATAAAAAACATATGTGTTACTCCTTTAGTTTCAAAAATAATTACACCACCTAAGAGCCATGAACTTGTTTTTCCCAATAGCCTTAATGATTTGTGGATCAGACATTAAGATGAAGATAAGTAATGTTTGAGAGAAAGAGCCAGAGGCTTTATTTATTTTCTTTGATAATGTTCTTCAATAGGTTTATCTTTGGTGAGGTCTGAAATGTTTTCCATATTTATGGAAATGTTGCCCATATTAAATGGGCAGTTGCTATTCAATTCGATCCTTGTACCACCTCCATGAAGAAAAACTTGAATGACTTCGATTGTAAAATATAAATACATCTCTACATAGATCGCATGAGGGAACTATGAGAGTTTGAAATGCCTCCTGGCTACCTCCACAAACCCCAAAGAAGAACTAAGGGAAAATATACAATAGTGAAGAAGTGTTGCCCTCTCTCCACATCCACACCAGCATCTGCAGACTCTGGACTTTGTGACATGGGCTAATGTCACCGGCATTAGGTGATACCTGAGTTGTTTTGATGTGCATTTCTCTGATGATTAGGAACAATGAGCATTTTTTCATGTGTTTGTTGGTCATTCGCTGGTGGGATAACAAATTAATACAACCTCTCCGGAAAGAAGTGTGCAGAGTTTTCAAACAATTAAAAGTTGACCTTTCATTGGCTCCCGCAATTTCATTACTAGCTATTTACCCAGAAGAACTCAAATCATTTTACCACAAAGACATTTGCTCAAGAATGTTTGTTGCAGCTCAGCTCACAACTGCCAAGTCTTGGAAGCAATCCAAGTGCCCATCAATTCATGAATGGATTAATAAATGGTGGCAAATGTATACCAGGGAGTACTATTCACCCATAAGAAATGATAGAGCTTACACTTTTTGTGTTTACCTGGATGGAGTTGAAATACATTCTTCTTAGTAAAATATCCCAAGAATGGGGGGGAAAGCCTGATAATCTATGAAATGCTTGTCCTGCTCAGTAGCTTTAACTTCCCTCATTGCCTTCCTAGATATCTGCCCCATTTATGTTCCCACATCCTTGTGTCCCATAAATAGAATTTTTCTTAATGCATTCCATGTAATTGCTTATCTAATTATTTCCCCTAGAAAATATCAACTCTGTGAGAAGAAAAAAAAAAGTGTCTAGTCATCCAGGCATTGCTATGCCGATCTTCAGACAGCAGAAGGGATTTTCAGCTGCCACTGCACGATTTCTATTTATTGCAGGCAATTGAGGCTGCCCTGGAAATTGATGTCTTCTTAGTGTCTAGGAGAGTTTTAACTGGGTATTTCCTATGTGTCAGTTAGTACTCTGTTGCAGGTGACAGAGATTCTACTTAACTTACTGTCAAAAGTGATGATGTCTTGGGAGATTCTAGTATGTGTAAACCATGGGAAGAACAAGGCAGCGGGGTCTTCACTGGAGCTGAACAGGGGGAAGCAGCACAGACTGGGCTCTCTCTGTCTTCCATCGCTCTGCCTCTCTTCATAGTAGCCTTGTTCTCTCCTGCTGGAGAGGGGCTTTCTGAGGATACCTTGCCCTCTGTAACTTCCAAACATATGTCTTCAAATCCTGGGGAAGAAACAATAGACCTAAATTTTAGATCAGGTAATTTTAGGAGGTCGGTTCTGTAGTAACTGCGAGGATGGAAGGAAGTCTGGTGCTTGGACACAGAGAGGCCAGGATGTCGGAAACACAGTTTTCTCAAGTTGGCTCTATTTTTATTTCTGACTCTAAGGCAGGAGTTGACTCTAAGATCAAGAACCCCCCTTATATTTATTTTTTCCTACAAAGCCATATTAATTATTCAGAAATTTAATTTTCAAATGAACAAGTGAGGCTCTCTTTATTTTTTTTTTATTAAATCATACCTGTGTACATTAATGGAATTATGGGGTACAATGTGCTAGCTTTACACACAATCTGAAATGCTTTCATCAAAGTGGTCAACATAGCCTTCATGGCATTTTGTGTAAAGACTTTTATATTCTACACCTAGTAAATTTCACATGTACCCTTGTAAGATGCACCATAGGTGTGGTCCCACCAATAACTCTCCCTCCACCCATCCTCCCCCCATCCCCTTTCCCCTTCTTCTTGGGCTATAATTGGGTTATAGCTTTCATAAGAAAGCTATAAATTGGCTTCATAGTAAGACTGAGTACATTGGATACTTTTTCTTCCATTCTTGAGATACACTTTGCTAAGAAGAATATGTTCCAGCTCCATCCATGTAAACAAGTAAGAGGTAAAGTCTCCATCTTTCTTTAAGGCTGCATAATACTCTATGGTATACATATACCACAATTTATTGATCCATTCATGGGTTGATGGGCACTTGGGCTTCTCTTTAACCTGAATTGTTCTGCCTTGTATCAATCACATTTTCAAAAGTTTATGTAGGACAGACCTTTTCCCTAGGTCCCCTTGTATTGTATATATTTTTTAAATTTCAGATTAATATGAGGATACAAATATTTAAGTTATATTGTTTTTGTTTCTAAGGTAAAGTTCAAGTTGTAGTTGAACCCTTCACTCAGGGGTCTTGCTGACACCCTCACATTGTGCACATTAGGTGAGAGCCCGCAATTGCCCTCCCTCCTCCCACTATCACCCTCCCTCTTCCCCGTCCCTTCTCCTCTCCCCTCCCCCTTGCTCAACTATATTTGTGTTTTTCGTGTATGTATGTTTTTTTAAATCTCTTCTTCAGATGGTCACATATAAAAAAAGATGATAATGCTTGTATTATATACTCAGAGAATTAGGACCACCCACACCCTATTTGGAAATAGGGAATAACTTAAAAGAAGCTTTAGGAAGGTGGCTTTATAATAGACTAGTATAGTCTCCCTGGTCTCAAAACTGTACATATACCCATTAACCCATAATTTTCATTTTCAAGAAAAACCTAAACTGTACACTAAAAATAAAGCCTTTGGGATTAAAGAATGATTTGTGTGTAAGCAGAATAGAAAATACGGAAATCAATACATCAAAATATATTGTTATAATTATAAATTTTACATATTTGTTATATAATTAGAAAAATAATTGAAATTTTTCAAAAAGATAATTGCTTTGAGAGATGTGACTTCCTTGTTTTTCTCTTTATATTCTTAAATGCCTTGTTATATTTGCTCAAGCACTTACTTGTACAGCTTTGTAAATACAAATATTTACAAAAATTAAATTGACATGATATATATTAAAATTGGTGCAATCATAACTCACATTTTATTTTCATAATTAATGATTCCTAGAAAATAATATTCTGAACAGAGTTGGCAGTACTGTACTGAGAAAGCCCGATGCAAAAGAAAAAATAAGTAATGTTAATATAATATTTATTTAGACCATATCACCTGATGTCAAATTATACAACAAGGCAATAATCACAACATAGCATGGCCCTGGTATAAAAGTAGAGACCTGGACCAATGAAACAGAATTAAAAAATCCCAGAAATAAAACCAAATGGTTATGACCATCTGATCTTCAACAAAGCAGATGAAAATATACACTGAGAAAATGATGCCACATTTAATAAATAGTGCTGGGGAAAGTAGATAGCCATATGTAGAAGAATGAAGCAGGACGCTGATCTCTTGTCACATACAAAAATTAACTAAGATGGATTAAAGACGGCAATGTTAAGCTCCATACCATAAAAACTCCAGGCTAAAATGTGGGAAAAACTCTCCAAGACACAGCACAGGCAAAGAATTTATGACTAAGACCATGAAGGCAAATATGGCAACAATTAAAATAAATAAATTATAATTAAGTTTAAAAGCTTTTGCCCAGCAAAAGAAATAGTTAAGAGAGTAAGTAGGCCACCTACAAAATGGGAGAAAATATTCACAAACTATACAATGTGTATCACAATTTGTCAACCTACATATACACACAGGTACACATATGTACTGTGGAGCACTACTCAGCCATAAAAAGGAATGAAATAATGGCTTTTATGGCAACCTAGATGGATCTGGAGACAATGGATAATGTCCTGAGTGAAGTATCTCAGGAATGGGAAAACAGACACCCCTAATAAGTAGGAGCTAAATAATGGGTACACAAGGACACAGACACACAAGGACTTTGGAAAGGAAGAAGGACAGGGTAGAGGATAAGGGATAGGGCGGTGCCTGTGGCTCAAAGGAGTAGGGCGCCAGCCCCTTATGCTGGAGATGACAGGTTCAAACCCAGCCCCAGCCAAAAAACTGCAAAAAAAAAAAAAAAAGAGGATAAGGGATAAAAACTTCCGAATCAGGTACAATGAACACTGTCTGAGGGACAGGCATGCTAAAAGCCCTGACTTCAGCATTATACAGTGTATCCACGTAACAAAAACATTTGTATCCCCTTGATATTTTGAAATAAAATAAAAAACATAATAAAATTTGACATTTTGTGTTTCATGGAATTTTCCTACTAGGTTTTTTTTTTTTTAATCCTGTATTAAAATATCATCTTGGTTGCTGATTTTTGGTGGTCTCGCTTCCCTTTCACGCTCATCCAGGGGAGCGAGTGTTTCACCCTCCTCACTCTAGTTCCTGCCCTGGATCTCAGTCTCTCCATCTCTGCATTCCCACCAGCCTGCTTCCCATTGTCTCCAGAATCAAAAAGGAAAGGCTCAGAGAAAAGCATTGTGTATGTGTTTTACATCATACCATTTGTGGGGCAAAGTGTCCAATAATAGGTAGTTTAAAAATAATCGGCAAATTACTTAAAATGATCTTTTCGATTCCTCTTAGGAATTTAGTCAAAGTTCATAATTGGTATCACCCAACTGAGGACAAGATAAATAGGAGGAAGCTTATTACAGATTTGACATTTGTTTTCAAAAGTACAACATATGCTGCTTCTTAGAGATGCTCAAACAAATTACACGTTGCTTGGTTGAATATTGTTTCAACAAGTCTTATCACATTATTATGAGGTATTTTCGTTCCAATTGTTTTATTATTCATCTAAATAAAAAAAATAGTTTTCCTTATGTAAAAAAGAGAAATATATCTATCTTAGATCATTTATAAACTTCCTACCTAGACACAAAGCTGGAAAAACTAGAGTAGAAAGATCTCACTGCCTCATTCACTCTCAAGACAACCAGATTTGGCAAGAGTCCATCTGCCTGTGATGACGCATCCTGTCTGGAATGAAAATGGGAAAAATAGATCCTTTTAATTGTTGTGACCTATATCTGTAGTTGTGACCATCAATTTGGTTGCAGAAGTAATCAGCTCTGTGTTCTTTAATTAAACATACTAAGGAAAACTCCTTCTGAGTTCTAAGCTCTTATACACATGTAAGCTACTAATAATATTATGTGTATCATTGTTCTCTGAAGATCATGATAATAACAATTTATCTCCAATTTCAACTTGGTGCTATGTCTGACAGCTATATAGCTTTGGGGAATGCATATATCACATTACTTATCAATTGTTATCACAATGGTACAATGAACGGTCTATTTGCCTAGTACATTTTTTCCTCACAAAAACTCTTGTGTTTCTATATATGCTGACACTATACAATTTGAAAGGATAAAGAATTAAACCGTTTAGGTTAACTCATGTGCTTTACTGGTTCTCTTGCTGACAGAAGTTTGCTTTTACTGGAAATGAAATCAGCAGAGGTTACATGGTATACCTGAAGAAAAGGAAAAATTTCCCACCAGAACATTTGCCAAAACTAGGCTGTTCACAGATATAAAGTTCTAAGAAAAAGATTTATGAATGTCAAATCCTGCCTTAATACAATGCTTTGCTCGCAAAATCACTCTTCTGGAAGCAGGAAACCATATGCTCGAACTTCCATTGAAGCATGATGAGCCATGGGCTGCTTTTGGAGATCAGGGTATTTGAAAAGTCAAAATGACAGATTTATACCACCTGGTCAGTTTGATCATCCCTAAGCCAGGCTGGGATTATGATCAGTGATGGAGAGACTCCCTCTGGAGGTAAAATGACAAATAAGGACCAGTGAATCAGTCTAGACATTGAATCCTGGGGTCCTGTAAAAGACTAGATAAAACATTATTATGAGCTATGTAAACAGTTTTTATAATTATTCAGGGTTTTTTTATTAAAATGCTGAAAATTTTCAGTAAGCTAGAGAAAGGTGGTATTTTCTTTTCCCCTATCCCAACCTCATGACGTGTTACGATGAAGAAAACCTCAGATCGGATCTCTCAGACGTCAAATATTTATTACTGCAAATATTTATTTTGGCAATAAAAAAGTCTTTTAACCTATTATACAAACTCAATGAAGCCCGGTTTTCTGAACTTTTAGCTGAGATTGTAGCACATTGCATAAAATTTTACTCTGACAGCTGCAAATGTAGGCTGAAGACAGAATTTAGCTAACTTTTTCTCAAGCAGAATAAGCGTCCTGAGATCTGAGTGTCGTTCTGAATCACCACGCTCAGTCTATTTCCCTAGAATGTCCTTTGCATACCCCAAATATGCAAAGCCAGCATGCTTGCAATGTTTCTATCCAGTCTTCCCTCTGGAACGCCACCCTTTTCACCAATGATTAGTGATTGCCAGCATTTCTGTTATTCAACAACCATTTAGTATCTGGGGACCATGAAGACAGCTATAGATTTTGAGCAGCCTATTCCAGAGTTTGGGCTTTTTTTTTTTTTCATTATTATTGTTTATGAGTTTTAATTTTTTTCCAAATGCTGATGAAGCAAATACTTTTTGATTCACTCAGTGTATTTCTAATTATAATATTTAAAATATTAATTAATTGCTCATATGATATAAATGGAAATAGCTATATATCTCTGCATTATTCTGTTTAGGCTTTTACAAAATAGCATACACCAGATCAGTGGTTCTCAACCTTCCTAAAGCCGCGAGCTTTTAATACGGTCATGACCCACAGGTTGAGAACCACTGCACTAGATGGTTATAAACAACAGAATGTTATTTCTCACAGTTGGAGGCTCAGTTTGTAAGCCATTATTATTGTATCTCAGCAGAGGTGGAGATCATAGCCTGGACTGTGTTCTAGAATATCCTGTAGTTGTTCTGGGCTATTTTAACATCATCCGAACCAGAACAGTACTTACTTCCTAATTCTACTACTCTTGGCTAATAATGAGTACAGTCTTTGCCTCATGTCACAAAGGATTGGCAGCAATCATTACCTTT
>CAUYQV010101042.1:0-11608 GCA_963574575.1 Galagoides demidoff
TTAGGTGATAGGGGTTTTGTACAGTTTGAATCAATGGCAGATACACACCTCCAGTTCTTTCCAGTATTAAAATAGCTTCTTCTGAGAATGGAAGAAAAAGTATCCAATGTACTCAGCCCTACTGTGAAACTAATTTATAGCGTTCATAGGAAAGCTATAACCCAATTTTAGCCCAGGAATATGGGGAGAAGGGAGAGGGAGGGGAGGGGAGGGTGAGGGTGGCTGGAGGGAGGGTGATTGGTGGGATCACACCTATGGTTCATCCTATAAGGGTACATGTGAATCTCTCTAAATGTAGAATATAAATGTCTTAACACAATAACTAAGAAAAAGACATGAAGGCTATGTTAAGCAGTGGATAAAAGTATTTCAAATTGTATACAGAAACAGTACACTGTATCCCATGTTAATATTAATGTACACTGCTATGATTTAATTAAAAAAAATTTGGCAACATGCCTTCCATTGTCTTTAATTAAGTTAATAGTAAATTGTGAAGAAATCAATTCAATTTGGATACTTAAATTCATGACATTTTCCCCCCACATTTTACATCACAGAATAGGTACTTAATATTTCAACTAATTTAAAAGATATACTAAATACACTCCAAGGATAATATCCCAGTCTATTACTTTTTAAATGTGCAAATACTATCCCATACAAGATACTGAAAAATAAGAAAGTCAGTGTCAATGTATTCTGTTAACAGCTAGGAAATATCCAAAATAGCATTAACTAAAGGCATTTGATCAAGATGCCCTGTGTTAATTCTACATAGAACTTAAGTCCAACTGACAATAAAATACAGCACCGCAAACAACTCTTAGAAAAACGTGTTAGAAAAAGAGACCAAGGATTATTTCTTAAATTTCAGTTTTGGCTCTCAATAATAAAAAGTGTCAAGTGAAAATAAATGAATGTACATAACAGGAAATGTTGGTGGCACTAACTACTTTCAAATCTATTCTTCTTAGCCATTCCCCTTTTATATAATTCATCTGTTCCCCTAAAAGAAAACAGGAGATCTATTTATTAGAAAACTAGGTACCTGTCCCTAGAAATCTTGTTACTAGTATCTTTTTCATGTTCCCTATATAGTCAACATAGTATTCTCATTTTTATGATGATTTAGTATGATTCCATGCCACTTAGAAAATTTTTATTCATTGTTTTTGTCCTCTGAGTTCTCTGAAAAGTGGTACATCCAAGGACTAGACAATGGCCAAAGTAGTGAATAGGACACAAAAAACAAAAGTTGTAGAGGTGGCCCCAAGAAGCAAAAATGGGGGAGCAGAGGTATGTGGAGCACAATCTTAAAATTAACACTTGGCTTCTCTCAAACAAACCAGATTCTACCTTCAGAGTACAGTTCACTAAGCACTTGCTTTAAGAAGCTACCCCCCAAAATAGGCAATTGACATTGTAACCACCGCAAGGAAATCAAGGTGTCTCATTAATTTGAATATATTCTTCAGCAGAGTGTGACTCAGCAACCACACGCATCAGATCATGCAGAGGCATTTTAAAAATAAATTGTCAGGTATCACATCAGACCTACTAAATCGGAAATTCAGGAGAGAGTGCCCTGGAACCCACATGTGGATGAGCTCTCAGAGTGAGTCCCCTACACCCTGAAGTTTAAGAACCACTGCCCACAGGTTCCGATATAGATGTATGCAAGATTGAACTTCAATCAGTGGCAGGTGGATTAACGTTTGGGGCCACAGGCCAGTAGAACATATTCAGAAAGTGGAAAACATGAGTATAAAGGTAAAATGTGGTTTATTAGGAAATGAAGCACAGAGAAGAGGAGGAGATAGTGTAAGGAAAGTAAACAGACAAAAATGAAAGTGATTGCAATCACTCACCAAAAAGCCCCACGGATGTAATCAGACACTCAAAAGAAATGCGAGAAACGCACACACGGTCACACCTTCACTGAATGAAAAGATCTAACATTACAAATACACAAAACTGTATTACTTAGTCTAAACATGCTGAAAGAGGTAAGCAAATAAAATGTTTCCTAACTTTGTATTGTCAAGGGAAACAAACAAAACAGTTCTTTCCAGCCAAGGTCAACTCTTTAAGAAACAAAAATCACTGTACTTTCTCTCTCACACCCTGCCACCCTTTACACTCACAATGGTCCATTTACCTTGACCTCCCTAAAGAGCCATAATTTGTTGTTGTACTTCACACAACACAGATACAGAGAAATTCAGGTTTATATTTTTTAAAAAATAAATTAAAGGTAACCCTTTATTTTCAAAATGCCAGTGTTTTCACCTCCAAAAGGAATTAACAGATTCAAAGCATATGCTATTGCTATTAACCAATCATGAGAAAAAAATATGCTGTTCAGGGTGGTGCCTGTGGCTCAAAGGAGGAGGGCGCTGGCCTCATATGCTGGAGGTGGCGGGTTGAAACCCAGCCCTGGCAAAAAACTGCAAAAAAAAAAAATGCTGTTGAAACAGTATTAATATGTTAGAATAGAGAAAAACTGGAGAAAGACTAAATATACAAGTATTAAAAACCTACTTAAACAAAATCTTTAAAACTTATAACATGAAAAGTCACACAGAAGAATACTTAATGGCATAGGCAAATATTCATAATACACAGCAAGCTGATTTTTTAAACCTCAATTATATTGCAAAGCTGTACAGAAAAATATCAGGATAAAACAACATTTCAGATAGTTGTCTTATTTTCTATTACCTTCTTAGTGATTTTCTTTTCTTTTTTTTTCTTTGACTTTTCTAAAGTGTGTATTTACTTTTAAAAATATAAAAAAGGATAATTTCTTGCTTACTTTTAAAAAACGTTCACTTTTCATTGAGATTTTTCTTTTCTTTTTTCCTATTTCTATAAAAATGGAAATTTTTTTAGAACTTCTTAAAATAAAGAGAATAATTGGACTTTTCTATTTGTGTTCTAGTCTATTTAAGTTGATTAAATTTGCTTTAATGTTGGTGATTATTGCTAATGATCATGACTGTATGATTTCTAAAATCTCGTTTGGCTTATTTCTAGAGA
Organism: Galagoides demidoff; assembly: GCA_963574575.1. NCBI lineage: Eukaryota > Metazoa > Chordata > Mammalia > Primates > Galagidae > Galagoides > Galagoides demidoff. The sequence goes on from CAUYQV010101042.1 coordinate 3,043, forward strand.
AATATGTCTTATTAAGTTTTCATGGTGCAAAGACTAATGGATGTATTAAAGGATAGCTGAATAACTACACGCTTCAAGAATCCAACCAGGGGTCAGGGATTTTGTTAACCTTCAAGGAATGTCATCTTGGCTGCAAGGCCATTGATGCCCATCAACGAATTTTTAAGAGTTTTCAGTTATAGAAAATAGGTTATCAGGTTAGCTTACAAAGTGTGTATGAGAAGAAAATTGACTTTGCTCATTTAGGCTCTAAATTAACATTGCTAGCCTGTGCTCATTCATCTATCGCTATGCATGCATGTCTTGCCAGCTTGTCCACAAAAAAGAAAGCACTTTAGCTTTAGGGGATGGACTCCTTTACAACACAGGTGATCACATACCATGTGGATCACCTGACCTACAAGACTCGATGACTCTCACATTGCCATCAGTTCCTGTCTATCCTAAATTCATACTAGAAATCACATAGCATTTCTTCTCTCACTAACAGCAAAAAAGTGTTAAGCGTTTACTATGTGCCAAGCACTAAGAGGATCTCAAGCATTATCTTATCTCACTTTTTATGGCACTTAAACAGCTAAAAATCCATTTCTTTTCAAAAAGATAAATTTCAAAACTTAATCTTGATTCCCTGCTCCTTTGGAATTTTGCCTTGTCTTTTTTCCCCCATGAAAATATCTAGGTCAAAACTCTGTGCTTTATTGATCAGAGCTTCTTGTCATCTTTTTAGACCTTTTTTAGAATAGACAAATGGATGAAGAAAGGAGGTAATAGGCAGGCTTCACAGATAGAGTGAAGGAGGAAAAATGTACTCAGGACCTTGAATAGGACACTAGCATGAAAGCATCATTCTCTGCTATCACTTATCTGAGCTATGCTGAGTTGAAAGTAGTCAAAATGTTCTCCCAGTGATACATCCTTGACTTACAGTGGGAGTTCATTCCATTTGGCTTCCTGCTCCTGTGACATTTTAACATGATGGAGCACACAGGGCTGCCTCTCCTGAGAAGCCATTCCTGTCTACACCTCATGCCAGCCCTGTTCATCCAGGATCCCAGTCCAGGCTCCAAAAGTTAACAGTGAAGTTCTTGCTTCCTAATGGCATGAGGAGGGGAGCAGATTTCAGTTACATATTCTAATTTTCAGCCTTTTATGTACATTTTAAATATTGGACATAAACTTAGGAGAAAACTTACAGTCTTAATATAGAGGTATAAAAGGAAATGAATTACAAAGCAAGGCAGGAAATAAAAATGAAACGTCCTGAAATCAAGATTAACTTCAAAAATGTGAGCAAACAGAATATGATATGATAGAGGTAGAACTGAACACACAGTACAAAGCCAAAAGCATTAACCATAAAACTGAGCTTCAATCAACCAAGTTCAAATTGTCCACAACCATTGTGTTGACTGATATGCCAGTTTTTGCCCCCCCCATCAAAGAAAGGAAGGAAGGAAGGGAGGGAGACTAGTATTTTAAACAAGATAATGGAGACAGAAAACAATTCACTAAGAAACTCAGTAAGAGGAATAATGCACCAAAATTGGTAAATCACAATTATTCTAATGGGGCTACATGTATTTATTCATTTATTCAGCCTGTTTAGTGGCTATCTCAGAAGATCAAATTTTATTTTATTTCCACATGCTACGTTACAGTAGAAAGTAGTAGTGGCAGAAACTTAAAACATTCACTTGGTGGTTTCAACTGGCAGATATCTGACTCACGTGCTAATGCTTTTCTTCCTTTTATAGGCTTAATAGTTACCATCCTACTGGTTTCATTGTCCCATACTTAAAGATAGTCCCTAAGCAGGACTATATCTAAGTAAAGGGGAAATGATTAAATATTTCAAAACTTACCAATACTCCCAAAAGGAATTAGTGTATGTGTCAGTAGACCTTGAGTTTTTTCCTGCAAGATCTCCATGCCCTGTATCACTCACACACCTCACCTGGCATGATGAAATTAGTACGTGGGGGTGAACGGGGGTATTGTTGCAATAACTACATCTGCCTTTTTCTCAAAATGCATGTGATGATCGAGTCCTTATGGGTAGACATTCCACATCCCTTTTTCCACTTCACTGGGGACTTTTGGCTTTGAGAGGTGTCCAACCTGTAGCCCACAGGCCACATGTGACTTACTGCTTTTCTTTGATGTCAGATGTGGTGAAAATTATGCACACGCCTTTTTTTCATGATCATCAGCTTTCATTAGTGTTTGTATATTTAACATGCGGCCCAAGAAACCTCTTCTTCCAATGTGTGGCAGAAAAGAAAGAAAAAGGCTAGACACCTCTACAAGTATTTATAAATCAAAAACAGCACAGCAACCAAGCTGCTATGTCTAATGGTCCAAAAATAAATCCAACATCGAGAATGTGGTTGCATTTGTATTCTGAAACAGGAGGTATTTTTCAGTCACTTGACTTGGTGACATTATGTTATTTTCAATAACAAAAGCTTTTTTTTTTTTTTTAGCTAGAAGGTGAAATTTTGGAAAGGGTTATGTAACTACTGGTTCATTGTATCCAAAAGGTGCATTGCTCATGAGAAAGAAAAGTGGAACACTATTTTCAGAAAAGAAAAGACTATTTGAGGAGTTGGGGTCACATTCCCTAGGAGCTTGGGTTCAAAGTTAGGCTAAATATTAATGAGAAACATAACTTTATTATTCACGGATGCAGAAGCATAAGTAGAAGAGGTGGTAAGTGTTCAAAAAATTAACCAAGTTCAAAAACATGTGAAGGAAATGAGTTCGCTGATGCACTCATTTTAAATGTCTTAAATCACTAAACTATTTAAAGTCCATCTGGCTAGAAACAGAGAGTGAAAGCAATTCCATGATTTCCCAAAATGACAGAAAAGAGAAAGATGTTCAAGTTTTCACTATTATGAACTTCAGTTAGCACAGAATTTCAGAATAAAATATGGTTAATTAAAATACTACAAATCATGCATTAATGTTTAATTGACTCTTTCTATATTTTTCACGGGTATGCTTAATTTGCCATGCAAACCTGAATACATGAATAAATGTCTTCTGGAAATAACTCAATTTCCAGTAACCACTCAGTATGCTAAGATTGATTATACTTCTACATGAATAGCTAGTAATAAAATAACTTGATATTAGTATACAAAGGTACAATTCATTTTCATGTTATAGAATAATATGACATAAACATTGAACTATAATTTCATTTCAAGAATTAACCTTTTGTATGCCTTCCCATCCTAAAGATTTTCAACTTAACCCATTACTGCCAAATTGTGTTAGGTATAGAACTACACAGATTTTCCTCTACTTAAGAACAAAAAATTCAACAAAAATTCCAACGAGTTTAAATCAGAGGGTTATTTATTCAAAAAGAATTCCAAACAAAAGCTAGACAGCAAAGAAGAATTCTCCAAGAAAATGCAAACTATTGGGAATTCATTTGAAACACAAGTCTATCTAACCCCAAGTCATATCATAAAAAATGAACAACCAGCCAAACACAAAAGAAATGTTGAATGCTCTTGCCTTTAATGAAGCACAGAAAAACAAAAAACAATACCAAAACACATTTATGAAGGCCTGAAAGGTACTGTTCTCAAACATAAGAAAAAAGATGACTCTGGAGATACTTGATATTGAGTTATGCTACTGTGTAAATCATCAGATTTACAAGAGGTGGTTGCTTTATCTTTAAAAGAAATCCAGATATTAAATATAGCCAAAATTCATTCTAATTGAGATCTAAGTGATTTAATTTACATTTGAAAAATCCTGCTTGAGGGTTTGCCCAGTAAAGAAGTGGAAGAGTGGCCCTATTAGTCTTCAAGAGTCTTTGCTCTTTTCCTCCAAACTTTTCTTAAGGTCACTTATGACTAAAGAGAAGTAGAAGCTAAGGCCTCAGCTCTTCCTCACACTTCTAGAGATTTCTGTAGGAGAACATGATGCTGGACAGGGGGTCGTTCTGTATCCATGAGAACTAAGCCAGGCAAACTGAAGGTGTGACTTTGCGTCTGGACCCTGCTCACCTGAGCAAAACAAACCCCTCTGGTGAAGCCACTTTCACTGGGGAACTCAGACAATTTCAGCCAAAGATCTTAATATGACAATGAAGTCTTCTGCCAACAGAGTCTTCCTTATCCATCATGATGAAAGCAGCACACAAACAAGGACAAAATTTATAGAGTTTAAAGGAGCAGAGGACACTGAGAAACACTGTGTGACTACAAGTTAGGGGGAAAAGCAGAGGGGACGACAATGGGACTAAACTTCTTCAGTGGCGTGGCTTGATGGAAAGGTTTCCTAGTTCTAGTTCTCTAATATCAAAAATATTGTACTCTCATTCCCTAGCCTTATCTACGCCTTAAAAATAAAATAACTGTGAACACAAAAGGCTCCTCTCAGAAGGAAACACATCACTAAAGGCCAAGTATTAGAGACTTCCTTCCTAGTGACCGTCTCATACTCAGCTGGTAAAATACAGGTCTTTTTAGCTAAGACACAGCTGACCTTGTCTTTCCCTTTTGAATGGCCAGTTGTTAATGTAAGCCACCATCTTTCAGGTTTCAAAGGAGAAAAACCATGAACTACTCTCATTTATAAAGTCCCCCTCTGTGTGGCTCTTTTCCAGACATAACTCTCCAAAACTTTTTTTCATTTTAACTTATTCTTTAATAATAATTTTAAATTTTTGTTGTTTCTCTCATTTGCTCTGATGTCCCTTAACAAGGTATAAAGTCTAATCATCCTATGGTTTTATTCCTTATTAATCTTTTTATTTTATTTTTATTTACTTATTTCTGATTAGTATGAGAGTACAAATGTTTAGGTTACATTGTTTTCAATTGTTTTTTTTTTTTTTGAGACAGAGTCTCATTTGTCACTCTTGGCAGAATGCTATGATGTCATAGCTCACAGCAACCTCAAACTCTTAGGTTCAAGCGATCCTCTTGTTTCAGCCTCCCAAGTATCAGGGGCTATAGGTACCCACCACAATACCAGGCTATTTTTTAGAAATGGCTTCCTGCTCTTTCTTGCTCAGGCTTGGTTTGAACTCCTGAGCTCTGGCAATCCACCTGTCTTGGCCTCCCAAAGTGCCAGGATGTGAGCCACCACAACCTGCCATCATTGTTTTTAATTGTAAGATAAAGTTCAAGTTGTAGTTGAGCCTTCACCCAGGGGGCATGATAAACACCCTCAATTTGTGCATAATAACCTTTATTTCTTCTTTTCCCAAGTTTATTATTTGAAATTGCTGTCTAACTTCTTTTCTTTTTTGATTTGGTTTCTTCATCATCAGAAGTGACAGTCCCTCCCAGTAGATACAGTAAAAGCATTCAATGAAATCCAGTCTCCCTTTATTATAAAAACTCTTAAAAAACTTTGCATAGAAAAAACATAGCTCAAAATAATAACATCCCTCCCCCCTTTTAAGTAATAGAAACTTATGCTTTTTTTTCAACCACGTGTGGCTACATCACCTTGTTCTATCCAATGACAGGTGAATGGAAGGGATGTATGCAGGGTTCAGACCTCTCCCTTAATGGAGAAAGGCACACTCTGCATTTCTTTTTCACATTCCCCTTTGAGCATCTGAAACATTGATAGTATATATGGTGATGGTGAGAGACTAGATCCTCAAAGATAAGCACAAACAATGAGGAATGATGGATAGAGAGATGTCTGAACAACATGGTAAATCTTGAATCCCGGGGCTAGACTGTCTTGTGGATAAGAATACCCTCCCCAACTTGGTAGTCCATTCTGGTTTACCACAAGAGACTTATTTTGGTTTGTGCCATAGTACTAAAGGAGTTAGAATAGCAAATGCTAACTGCTCTAATAGGAATATTAATAATAAAATTTTAGTGTCTGAACATAAAAGAATTTTAGACACAAAGCCCAAAAGTGATATCCCTTCCTATCCCATCTAGACCCACTGTTTGTAGTAGGTACTCCAAGCAGTGATCCAGGGTTCCCAGACGTCTCTCACCCTCTGTTTCCACCAGCTTCCATATGTGGTTTTCTTAGTCACTGTACTCATCTACACCAAGCCTTGGGAAGGGGAAAGTCCCTGGAGACATATAGGAGAACTTACTGAGCTGGTACTGGGAGCGCTGTGTATCTCTCCCACTCACCCCCTCGTCTACACCTAACTATAAGTGAAGCTGGTGGAATAGTCAAGTTCTCAGCACAGAAACAGGTATATAAACAGTTCTGTGGTCTCTGCCATAATATTGTAGAGCAACTTTAGGGATGCTTTACACAAAGTAAATCTTTTCTTATTTTACTATCCAGTATTTCTTATTCCTGAAGTTACCTATTCTCTAGCCAGATCTTGACATATATATTAATTAGCTTCCTTACAACCTACCTTGGTCTCAATGTAAAGAATTTTGAGGTAACATCTGAAAATCTCCTATGTCAGCAGTAATCCTGCATCATCCATACTTGTGTGTGTAAACATCTAAGCCTTTCTGAATAACAATGATAATTCCAAGAAGTATACACAAACTATAACAACCAGTACTCATGGTTTATACAGATGTAAGAGTAGTAAAAAGCCAATATAAAGAGACTGAAGACAAATAATATAAATGAAAATACTAAAAAGAGTCTCATGACGTTGAAATCAATCACAAATTCTGCTATGAACAAAGCAAGCACCTGTTGATACAGGGTAGTTTGCAAAAGAAAATCAACTCAATCTGATATTCTTTTAGTGTTAGCCTAAAAAAAGTGAGATGAGCCACACTGAAAAAGGAAATATTTCTACAATTAAAATTTTAACTTTTTATAACATTTAAGGATTTCAAGTTTTTGAAAACTTTAATTACAGTGCCTATTCTTTCTGGGAAAGATGCTCATGTGATGGATGAAATCTAGAAGTCATTTAAAAACGTACCAGTCAAAAAACATTCTGGAATTTAAAATAGTTAGAGGAAAATCATTTTTATCATGCTTGAATAAGTCAGCACAAGGGATTTATGTCTCATTTCTTTTTAAAATTCCCCTTGGGGATGAAAACAAGCTTGAGAAGTTTCAGTCAACAGTGTAAATTGGGAGTTCATGTTAAATAAGCCATTGAAAACTGCAGTTTAGAAGGAAATTACCATCTCAGCCATTATCACAGGACTGCACAGTACATTTACAATAATAGCTATATTTTGTAATAACATCATATTCAAGTAGCTTGCACTTTTTTCATGTTTAAATTTAACTACCGTGCTGCAGGGGATCTGAACGCCTTAAAAACATGAAGCATGTTTTCCATTCTCCTTTTATTTTTCTGAGCCCAGATAATATGGCAATGATTATTCATACTCTTGAGATGATAAAGCCCAACATTACAAGTAAAAAGTCTGACCAGTAAAAATGATATTCTGCTAAGCTCATTAATGTTTTAAAATATACTTTTAAAAGATAGTGTAATCTAATAACTGCACTCAAGTTGCTCCAGACAACTGTATCTTAGCTTTTAGTCTTGCTTAGTGAAGAGAGAGAGAGAGTAGGAGACAAGAAAGAGACCCATTTCTCAGAGGTCACTTACTGTGTCAGCAAAGAGATCATCACTATTCTAGTCATTCAACAGAAAGTTACTAAGTCACGGCCACATGCCATACCAATACAGGGATATTCAGAGAATGGAATTTATGGTCACTGGGTCGGAAACACAACACACAGATACATATATGTGTACTAGAACACACACACATTTAAAACCCGGAGTTAAAGAGCTGAGAACCCGGGAGCAGAGTGGAGACCACGCCCAGCTGTGCAGGTCTCTGTGCAGCATCTACACAGGGAGGAGCCAACACCAGGGAAGTGGAAGAAGAGAGGATCTCCAAGCACGAGGGAAATGAGAGACCACAGAAACCTAGAGATTGAAGAAGTTCTTTCCGGATTGAGAGTAGAAATCAAAGCAGGAGTGACCAGAAAGAGAGCAAAAGGAAAGATAAAGAAACAAGGTCTCGTAGAGTAAGCTGAACATAATTTAAGGAGAAGTGGCCAAAACTTTCTCTAGAGAAACAACATTGCAATTTCTGCTTATTCTTTCTGATATTGCTAATGTAATCACTTGAGAGACTATATTGATCTCCATCTAGAATTTACACATTTGAAATGAGTAAGTTCTGATGTACGACCTGAGACTATAATAACCTTTGTGTGTGTGTGTGTGTGTAAGTATATCACAAATAGTGCATGGGATTAGGCTACACAGTGATTTGTTGTTTATCCAAATGTAGCTAGCTGTCTTGAATTTCTCTTTGTTAAATATGGCAACCATGGTCAGGAGGTAGTCAAGGGGAGATTTATTTGACTAATTAGCAGCACAAAAGTAAAGAAGGCTCTGTGCAATATCTGTGTTCCAAATGCCAGTGTGAATTAGAGGGAGTTCATAATCGTTTGGGAAACTTTAATGAAGACAAGTTTTATCCAACGTTGAATTTAAGGCCCACAAATGCCTTTGAAGAATGATAATTGAGAAGGAAGGTTTCATCGAACATAAAGTCAAACACAATTTCTTTGTAGAAATTATAAAGATTATTCATATGTAATGTGA
>CAUYQV010101043.1:0-21076 GCA_963574575.1 Galagoides demidoff
TTAGGAGATCTAAAGCAAAACAGTTAGTGAAAACATCAGAACGTAAAGGTGGACGGATTCCAGAGACCATATTTGTCAACCAACTCACTGTACAGAGCAGGGACCGAAGCCTGGGGAAGCCACAATGCTAACTAATCAGTGCTTAAAGTCATTTGTTCACTTAGCCACATGCTTGGTAAATACTTTTAAATACTCACTGTGTGCCTATAATCTGATGCTGTTGGCTCCCGGCCTCCATCCCCTCACTGCATGAGGGTGTGTATGTACACTCATGCACACAATCCTTTTAGCGTCCCTCTCCAAGCATCTGCTAATCTTGGGCTCTCTGGCTTTCTCTGGTGGCCAGAATGTGGAGGAGTGAAGGTCCTCACCAGTGACTACCAGAATGGAATGGGTAGATACTGCCCCGGTCTCTTCATTCTTAGGAAATCACAGTTTTAGTGATAGCCTACAAGTATAGGCTCCCGACATCCCAGGGAAATTGAGCCCCTGTTGCTCACCTCGCTCTTTAACACACCTCAGATCAAATTCCTGTGCCCTGCATCACTTCTCTCCTGTCCTTTTGGTGTTTCCTGGGATCACCTCCTAAATAAATTACCTGTGCTCAAATCTCAGCCCCAGTGTCAGTTTCTGAGTGTGACGGAATCAGTCCTTGGCACCTCGCATGATGGGCCTATGGCCAGGCGTTGAGTACAAAGATGACTGAAACAGGCTCTCCTGGTGAAGTCAGAAACTTAGGTGGGGTGAGTGCGCAGACTGGAGCAGGGAGCACAGCCGGTGGTTGACTCAGACACTCACTTATTTAATTTCTTATAAATGAACCACTGATGAGGAAAATATCAGATGAGGGACATTGAAAGAGAGAGAGATGACTTTGATTTGAAGCAGAAAAACTGAGGAATTTTCAATAGTAGGGAAAGTTTCCTCAATGTACCTGAGGGTTAGAAAGGCTTTGTTCCAAAACCCTAACAGAAAGTGTAGTGAATCTCCCCCAAACACAGCTCCCTCCTTCACCCATGGTGTTTTCTACTGTAAGAGGAGCCAGGCCTGTGTGCGTGTGTGTATTTCACTCTCACCCCTCTCCATTAGCTTGTCTTTCACTCTTCTTAACTCAGGAAATTTTCCGTAGTCCTTTTCATAATGGGAGGAGCATTCTTTGTTCCAAATCCTGGATCCCTAATATGGATTATTGTAAAGACAGAACTTGCTAGCTTTATCTTTATATTCACTTTGGAAATTCATAATCTTACTTCTAATTTAAAGCCTAGCTTTTAAGACTATTGCCTGATAGGCACTTAGCCTTAATACAGGCATTCCTTGGGTTACAAAGAAGAGATTCTGTAGGTTTGTTCTTGTGTCGAATGTGTATGGAGGTTGGAGCAGGTACGTTTAACTATTATCTATAATGATCTCCATTCATAAGCGTGAGTCGTATGTCAGTTGGATGTTTAAACTTGGGGAATTATTGTAATCGCCTGTTAGTAAGTGTGAGTTGTACATAAGTTGGATGATTGTAACTTGGGAACTGCCTGTATAATATGCAAACAAAACAATGATACTTTGTTCTAGCTGGTATCTATTTTGACCTAGAGTGCTCAAACTCATTGTTTTTATAGTAAGGAGTTGGGAGAGAGGAGAAAAGGGGTTGGAGAATCTAAAGAGCAAGATGATACAAGTTTTATAAAATTTTTATCAATATATTTTCAGAAGGATCATACCTATTAAATACTGAATGGATCTTGTAGGCTTTAAATTGTGTACAGAAGTCTCCTCTTATGCATTGTTTCCCTTTCCGTGGGTATAGTTACAGTAAGCTGAGGTCCAAAAATATTAACTGGAATATTCCAGAAATAAGCAATTTATAAATTTTAAATTGCATATTGTTCTGAGTAGTGTGGTGAAATCTCCATCAGCCTCATCACTGTTGCCTCACATTTGAGTTATCCCTTTGTTCAGTGGATCCAGCCTGGCACACATTTGTGGTAGATTTTCTTTCTTTCTTTTTTTTTTTTTTTGAGAAGGAGCCTCAAGCTATCCCCCTGGGTAGAGTGCCATGGCATCACAGCTCATAGCAACCTCCAACTCCTGGGCTCATTTAAAACTTCCAGCTCGAATTTTCTTTCTTTTTTTTTTTTTTTTGAGAAGGAGCCTCAAGCTATCCCCCTGGGTAGAGTGCCATGGCATCACAGCTCATAGCAACCTCCAACTCCTGGGCTCAAGTGAGTCTCCTGCCTTCGCCTCCCAAGTAGCTGGGACCACAGGCGCCCGCCACAACGCCCGGCCATTTTTTGGTTACAGCCATCATTGTTGTTTGGTGGGCCCTGGCTGGGGATTCGAACCCACCACCTTAGGTGTATGTGGCTGGTGCCTTAGCCGATTGAGCCACAGGCACCGAGCCCCAGCTCGAATTTTCAATGGGAATAGACATCTTCCTCCAAAATGGTCTATTTATTATCAAAGTATAATTTCATAAATCTGAATGCATGACTTAATGTTTTTCTGAAAAGATTTATTTGTAAATTAAAGATTGTTTGGAGAATGATAAAAAAGTGACTTCATCAAACTTAACATTTTTATGCATAAAGAAAATAGTATTTAAATCTGAAATTAACAATAACAATATTGGCTCAGTGTTTCCAAAAGTGTATTGACTTCAATTTAAGAAACACTTATACATCCTGTAAAATGTCTTCCAATGTGAATGCATATTACAAAAGAATAGCTTTTGGGATCGGCGCATGTAGCTCAAGTGGCTAAGGCGCCAGCTACATACACCTAAGGTGGCGGGTTCAAATCCAGCCTGGGCCCGCCAAACAACAATGATGGCTGCAACTAAAAAATAGCTGGGCATTGTGGCAGGTGCCTGTGGTCACAGCTACTTGGGAGGCTGAGGCCAGGAGTTGGAGGTTGCTGTGAGCTGTGATGCCACGGCACTCTACCCAGGGGGACAGCTTGAGGCTCTGTCTCAAAAAAGAAAAAAAAAGAATTGCTTTTTCTGTCATTTGTAAAAATTATCAAGTGAAAATACAGATTAAAAAAGTTCTCCCAGAATTTATGGGTCATCATGGAAATTATTGTCAATTACCCTTCCAGCAACATTATAATGGATGTTTGAATTTTATAATAAAATATAATTGAAGAAAAAGTACTTGTGGAAAAAATACCAGTTTCTGGCAGCAGAGGTCAGAGTGCTTCTGAGTATGTGTGTTGGCAAACTCAAAGCAGAAGGTGAAAAGCAGTGGAAGAATGCAATTAAATGGAAGGACTGAATTCTTTTTTATTCCTAATATATTGGCCCTTCCTAAAAAAGGAATTGAGGATTTGGTATACACAAAATTACATTGAAATGTGACGGCACCTCAAACCATGTGTGTTGATTTGAGTATTAGCCCAGTTTTTAAAAAGCAGAGAACACTTGCCCAGTGGAAAAGAAAAATATTCACTTAAATAATGTTCTGATTAGAATAATAGAATAATAGTATTGAATCTTGGAAAAATAAAGATTTCGGGTGGTGCCTGTAGCTCAGTGAATAGGGTATCGGCCCCATATCCTGAGGGTGGTGAGTTTGAACCCAGTCCCCGGCCAAACTGCAACGAAAAATAAAAATAAAATAAAGTAAAATGAAAATAAAGATTTAACTGTAAGGAAAATAGAAGTGGTAATTTATTGAAATTCCTGGATTAAATCTGCCAGCAACAGCAAATACTTTGTGGTGAGTGTATAGTTTCAGGGACAACTTAACTCCTGATTCCTATTATTTATAATTTTAGGTTCAGGTTAAATTGTAACAGAATAATATTCCAACTATATCCAGTATTTCTTTTAAGTTATAAAAATCTTTTAGAAACCAAATTTAAGCTAGGTCCCATGATTATAAAACACCTAATTTTAGGAAATAATATTTAAATAAACTTATGTAGGAAGTTGGGCTTTATTTTTTTTCAGAATGATACATTGTTTTTTTCTTTAGCTTTTTTTGGTTTTTGTTCCAAGAAGAAACTAAAAATACTCTTTTGAAAGCTATTTCTCTTTTGGTGGAATTCTGAATCAATCAGGCAAATCCTAAAACATCTTTCTTGCGACATTGCTACAGGCGGAATCTGAGGTGGTGGGTGAGCTTTCTGAGAAAGAGCTCTGTATTTAAATGTTACCCAACTGTTCATTGTTGGGACACTATTTTTTGAAAGAAGAATGAGTTATTAATTTTTTTTTTTTTTTGAGACAAGAGTCTTACTATGTCTTCAGAGTGCTGTGGCGTCACAGCTCACAGCAACCTCACACTTTTGGGCTTAAGAAAGATTCTCTTGCCTCATCCTCCCGAGTAGCTGGGACTATAGGTGCTTGCCACAATGCCTGTCTATTTTTTGGTTGCAGTTGTCTTTGTTGTTTAGCAGGCCCAGACTAGGCTTGAACCTGCCAGCCTCGGTGTATGTGACCAGCACCCTACTCGCTGAGCTACGGGCACTGAGCCGACAGTTACTAATTCAAAGGAGTTGGTCAATGAGAGAGATGATGCTTGTAAAATGTAAAATTCAAGAACATTGTATAATTGTTGGCACCCATTTGAAAATTTCTCCTTGTAAAGCGTGTGTGTGCATGCAGAGTTCCTTTGTACAGTCTCCTTAGAAGCAGCAAAGTAGCAATCAAAATATATGGAGAAATTTGTGAATGTTTCCTAAAACTATACATGTTTATAAAAGACTCTGCATACAAAATCAGTTTACTAATAAATATATATGTAAATTTATGATGTTAGATGTCGCATTGTTGCAAGTATTCTCAGCAGCCTACCTGGTACATAGTAGATGTTCACTAAATGTTGGCTGAATGGATGAATAAAATTACGCTGTCAGCTCGGCGCCTGTGGCTCAAGTGGCTAAGGCGCCAGCCACATACACCTAAGGTGGCGAGTTCAAATCCAGCCTGGGCCTGCCAAACAACAGTGATGGCTACAACCGAAAAAAAATAGCCAGGCATTGTGGTGGGCGCCTGTGGTCCCAGCAACTTGGGAGGCCGAGGCAGGAGACTCGCTTGAGCCCAGGAGTTGGAGGTTGCTGTGAGCTATGCCACGGCACTCTACCCAGGGGGACAGCTTGAGGTTCTGTCTGGAAAAAAAAAAAAATTACATTGTCAAGTATAGTGTATTCACTTTAAGCATTTGCCTTTCTCCAGATTCAATATTTGGCTGATTTAATGAAGTAACAGTAACCGTTTCTACTTGCTAATCTCTGATTATTAATGTAATTTTAGTTAACAAAAAAGATTTTTCAAACCTTGTCCTGCGTTTACACACAAGCTAGAGCCGCTCCAAGCTGGCTTCTTTACATTAATATGAATACCTTCTGAGTGTTTTTGACTACAGGTGAAAATGAACCTTCTACACCCAGGTAATGTAACACAGAGTTGGAGAGCAAGAATTTGTTAGGCGTTGATTCTCTATTGAACTCTGTGAATGTTTCTCTCTTTGTATCAATCCACACCTGAGGATTAGCTTGTTCTGCTCTGGATAAAACATTCCTTATTTAATGCATTCCACAGCAGCTACCAGTTAAATGTGAAATTCAAACCTTATTTCGCTAGCTAACAAAGATGAGAAGGCATTGCATTATTAACAAAGCTTTTAGCCACTAAGAGGGCTAAATAAGTTGAGGGCAACCCCTCTCTGACCTCCAATTTTCACACAAAAGCAAAGAGTCAAGAGTATGTGTATGAAGTGGCAGTACTTTGATGATTGATCATAAACCCTTTTTTTTTTTTTTGTAGTTTTTGGCTGGGGCTGGGTTTGAACCCACCACCTCCAGCATATGGGGCTGGTGCCCTACTCCTTTGAGCCACAGGTGCCACCTGAACATAAACCCTTCTTAAAGGGCTCTTTACCTGTCAAATGTTTAAAATTGTCAGTTGGAAGTACAACTTTGTCTATAATTGAGAGCTTTTCATATGAAAGTGATAAAGTTTTATTTTTGGATCAAATCCTAGTGGTACAAATTCATCTTTGTGCCTGAGGAAAGAACAACTTGCCTTTCTTTTTTAGAAAAGATTATTAAGACCTCATTTATGGCATGAAATGAGACCAAGTATTTTTTTTTTTCTTCCTGGATTTATTCTTCATGATATAGTTTTGTCTGTTTGTTTGGGGTTTTTTTTGCAATTTTTGGCCAGGGCTAGGTTTGAACCCGCCACCTCCAGCATATGGGGTCAGTGCCCTACTCCTTTGAACCACAGGCGCCACCCTTCATGATATAGTTTAATTCTGCAGAGACATAGATGTTAATAATTGCCCTGATAAAGACTTGCACATTTGGAATGATGGCCTCTGGTCAGAGATATGGACGATGGAAAGTACTCCACAAAAATCCACTCTAGGCTCGTGCCTGTGGCTCAATTGGCTAAGGTGCCAGCCACAGATACCTAAGGTGGCAGGTTCGAATCCCCAGCCCCGGCCTGCAAAACAACAATGATGGCTGCAACCAAAAAATGGCTGGGTGTTGTGGCCGGCGCCTGTGGTCCCAACTACTTGGGAGGCGGAGGCAGGAGACTCGCTTGAGCCCAGAAGTTGGAGGTTGCCATGAGCTGTGATGCCATGGCACTCTACCCAGGGGGATAGCTTGAGGCTCCGTCTCAACAACAACAACAAAAAATCCACTCTAATACTTTTGACTAATTCAGAGTTTCATTTACTTAATGGTTTTAAAAAATTAGTTATTCTCTGGGAGAGTTAATTTTTGACATTCAGTTCTCACCAGTAACTGGGGATCTATTGTACACTGGTATTTAACACCTACATTATGTTCAGACATTCATTGAAATATTTGAGTACCCACTATGTGCCAGTGACTTTTCTAGGTATGTGGGATATATTCATGAATAAAAATAGACAAACATACAGAATCACTAATACATATGAAGTTTATATTATTATAATCTAGCCAAATATACTGAAAATCTTACAGTGGAAATAAGCTCAATTTCTTGTGTGTTCTAATAGAAGGTGGTGCATTTATCCCTGTAAACCTTGTTTTTGAGGGAAGTTTCCAAATAGGGCTCCACAGAGCAGAGCTCTCTCACGGTCATGATCTGGAGATGGGGGAATGGGGTTTACAGAGCATTTGGTTTTCAGTGGTGCTCAGAATCTTCTGCCCGCCCTCGTCTTCAGCCGTCTTTAGTGAGATCAGTTCTCAGTTCTGCTCTTCTCAGTTTACACACGGGAATTTCACATAATATTTCTTTAGACATAAATGTCTAGTCTAGGTTACAAATGGAATGATGAGTATTAGAAAATGGATTATTTTTTTCTGTTTGAAATTTACTTTAAATGTTTAGATGTTTATTAATTAACGTTAGTTGTCAGGTTGGTCTGTATTCATCTATGGACTTAATTTTGTAGTGTGCCATGGTATCATAGTTCACAGCAAAGTCTTGGGCTCAAGAGATCCTCTTGCTTCAGCCTCTCTAGTAGCTGGGACTACAGATGCCTGCCACAATGCCTGGTTAATTTTCCTGTTTTTAGTAGAGAAGGGGTCTTGCTTAGCTCAGGCTGGTCTTGAACTCCTGAGCTCAGGCAATCCACCTGCCTTGGCCTCCCAGAGTGCTATGATTACAGGTGTGAGCCAGCGCACCTGGCCCTTAATTTCTTTCTTGTCTTTCCAGCTTAGTAAAACTATCTGTGAGTCTACACCAGGCTTTCTCAGACTATGGCCTGAGGGCCACATGCAGCCCACCGAGGACATTTATCCGGCCTGCCAGATAAATTTTTTGCCACCACTGCCTGTCCTGCTTAGCAGCCGACTTGTCCTGGGCCCGCAGTCTGGCCCTTCAACGGTCTGAGGGACAGTGAACTGGCCCCCTCTTTAAAAAGTTTGAGGACCCCTGCTCTACACAGATGATTATCTGAAATCCATAGCTCTCTTAGAACTGGAAGTTAGGAAAAGGTATTTGGCCGTGTTTGTTATACCTACTACCTCTAGCCATGAAGCCCTCTTTCTCTTGGTTCACAGCTGTCTCTATCTTTGGTTCTGTCTCTATATTAGGTTCTGGGTCCTAGAAGTCAGTAGCCTTTGGTTTTTTTTTCCCTCTCTCTGCAAAACAGACACAATATTTCCTTCCAAAAACTTGTCTTGAGCACTTCGTATGGAAGAAACTTTGTATCATATTGACAGAATAGACTAGGACACATAGCTCAGTTGTACAAATGCTTCCATTTGTGTGTATTTACTGTTCCTAGTTTTATAGGTGCTTTGCTGCATGTTGTACCCACAAGGAAGGACCCCCAAATGACAGGTTTCATGTGGTTATAGGGTGGGAATGGCCCTTCCAGAAAGTGCCCATGTCTTTGTAATATGAACTGCTGAACCTTGGGAGGGAGGAAGACTCAGATGAAGAGATGGTGGAAGGGTGTTTCTGTCGGGGTTTGTCATGCTAACGTTGCATTATAACCTCCACATAAAGTCCTTGGAACACCCATATCAGGGTCATCTAAAATGCTTATTATTCTCCAGATTCCCAGTTCCCATCTGGACCCAGTGACTCAAGACTGGAGGCAGAGGTAGGAATCTAAAGTATTAACAAATAGTCGTGCTGATACTTAATGCTCAGGAAAGGTGAAGAGTCAGTATCCTGAGCTTCTGTTAATATCGGCTCAGATGATGATAAGACATTTCCAATAGCCATTTTGCACTATTGACTCATCTTTTAAAAATTGAGGTATACATTATAGTAAAATGTGCCTGTTCTACTGTATTTTGACAAATCCGTACCATTATGTAACTGCCTCCTCGAGATATGGCACAGTTTCATCACCCGCCTTCCCCCAACGTTCCCCCCACGTTTCCCTGTGCCCCCTTTTGTAGTTAACCCTTCCCTCTCCACCCTCAGTCCCTGGCAACCACTTATCTGTGTTCAGTCCTCGTAGGCACTTGTAGCTTGGTCCTTTGGAGAATGTCATGTATAAATGGAATCATACTATTTCCAGTCTTGGTGTGTGGCCTCTGTCACTCAGCATGATGCATTGGGGATGCACCATGGCTTTTAGATCAGATTTCATACGTCTTTGTGTCTGAGTAGCATCCCTGCTGTGGACGCATCACAGTTCGTTTATACATGCTCATTTGCAGGAGATTTGTGTTGTTTCCAGTGCTAATCATGATGCTATTATGCACATCCATGCATAAGCTTTTTTCTCTTGGTTAAATACTGATGATGGGATTGATGGGTCTTACTCTAAGTGTAGCTTAACTTTATAAGAAATAGACACTGTTTTCCACATTGGCCACACCATTTTGCGTTCCTAGTCTGTCTGAGAGCATTCTGTTTCTTTCTCCATGCACCTGGGGAGGTGCAGAGGAGGTTGGTGGTTTGGTACTTTATTGTGGTTAAGGGATGGAGCCTGCGGGCTTGCTCTTTTTCTTGCCAGGCAGCCTGGATGGTTTGAGATTTCCATGGATGCCGAAGGACCAGAGGTACATACGGGCTTTCTTCTCAAGTTGCCTGGATATGGAGTACAGAGGAAAGGGGAGGCCAGGGACCTTGAAAACTGTCAGAGGTCAACATTAAAAGTCAAGTCTTTTTATTATACTAAAAATATTGAGCACATTTTCCTGTGCTTATTTGCCATTCTTATATCTTTAGTCAGGTGTCTGCTCAGATTATTTACCCATGTTTTGAATTGGGTTGTTTTTGAGTTTTATATTCTAGATAAAATCCCTTTTTAAGATATGTTTTGCAAATATTTCAGGAACTTTGTTGTTGTTCTTAGTATTTTTCAAAGAGTAGAAGTTTAAAAAATGTTTATCTTTTACTGATTGTGCTTTTGGTTCGTATTTAAGACATTTTTGCCTAACTCAAGGTCACAAAAGATTTCTGCAATGTTTTCTTCTGGAAGTGTTACAGATTTAGATTTTACAATGAGGTCTAAGATTCCTTTTGATTTGTATTTTTATGTGGCACAAGGTATGGATTCAGGTTTAGCCATGCCATTTTTTTCTCTAGTACTTTTAAATCCAAGGGCAGTATCCACTTGTATACAATGACAACATGAAATAGTAGATAATAATATCCCCCATGCATCCCAATATTGTTACTTTGAAATTACTTCTTTTTCTTTCTTGCTCTGAACATTTTTTACCATAGAGTCAGAAAGAGAAAGTCTCGTGAGAAGGGCATAGGAGTTGGCCAACCTTCTTAGGTCAATTGAGTTAAGTAGAAGGAAAAATAAAGGCAGGCTTTGGAATTCTGTAACACAGCTGGAGAGGGACAGACCTGGAGTTGGAACCTTGTGCTTGCTGCGTATCTACGGTCTGCTCAGCACTGCCTGTTCTGCTTTGTCTCTCTAAGGGAAAGGCCTTGTTTTTCTCACCTGCAGATAGTGATTGATATTTACGTTCACTATTAGATAATCTCAGCACTTCAAGGTTTGATTTTTCTATGACCCTGTGATTTATTGGGTTCACTGTGGAACATGCCACCTGTCTTCCACTGTTTGTAAATTATTGTGTGAAAGCAGTGATACTGGAGACTTGAGGCATGAGTTCTGTTACTTTTAAATTATTTATTGTACCGGTGATTTTCCTAGAGTTTGTTAGATAACAAGAAAAAGTCTCACCCATCTGAATATCCTTTGATTTAGATTTTCCATGGAATTTGCCTTTATTTCATTTTGCATAGCAGAGACTCAGTAAACATCCTGTAGAAGGCAGACATGAACTTGGAGTAACCCGGGCCTGCAGTTTTGTGAACCCTGCTGGCCTCCGGGAATGAGGATGCAGAGCCACATGTCTGAGTGCTCTTTCCTCCTTCTGGCTAAAGTTGACTCCTTTGTGTGAAGTAGAAGGAAACTAAAGCCTCATCCCACACAATTGCCTTCCAAAAGAAGGCAGGAGAAAGCGACCAATTAAAAGATGAAAGCCTGGCAATGAGTTTTAATCTTCTCATCTGCCTGTCCTGGGTGGCCTCAGGCCTTGTCAACAAGGGACAGCAGTTGAGCCTGTGGAATATTTACTGGATTTGTCCTGTGGAAATTAACCCAGTACTCAGCTGGCCCACGTTTGTACCAAAATGGCTCCTGGAGAACACGTTGAAACAAAACCTCACTTTCAGCCTGGCCTTTGAATGTTTCAGATCTCTCCCAGGGCCTGTGAAGGTGGCCGATAGATTTGAAAATTGACAAGTATGAGGAGGTAGGGAAGGGTTTTACTAGCCTGGATATAGAGGCTGTATCCATGGCCATAATAAGGGGTGATAAATAGGAAGAAAATGGCTATTTGATTATGTCAATTCACAGGGAAACGAGGAGGAATCAGGCCAAGGGTTCCCTATCTTACCTTCTTTAGCCCGTGTAAGGGATAAGGTGTATTGGAGTAGGCTTTGTGGGGGGAGATTTTAGATATGAAAGACTAATGGAATGTGTACTGAATGAAGGTCTAGGTCAAGTTCTTGGAAATATCCAAAAATGAATCCTGGCAGTGAAAGAAGTGGAGGGACGGCCATTTTAACAGAACAGCATCAATTGCACGGTGGTAGCTTAAATGGTAAACACTTATTTCTCATAGTTCTTGAGGCTGAAAAGAGTAAGATTAAGGCACCAGGAGAAGGTGTTTGGTGAGGACCCAGTTCCTGGCTACAGATGACGCACTCCCACTGTACCCTCACATGGCAGAAAGAGGGCTAGTGAGCTCTCTTATGAGGGCACCAACTTCATTGATGACGTCTCCACTCTCGTGACTTAAATTACTTCCAAAGGTCCTACCTCTCAATACCACTGTATAATGGGTTATGTGTAGGATTTCGATGTACGAATATTGAGAAGATACAAACATTCAGTTCATTGCAGTCATCCTTAAGGAAATGAGCAGATACTCCAAACTTCTGCCCGCATGAAGGGCATTCTCTCTACTCTGGATTTAGTATTAGTGATTCTTTCTAGGAAGCGTTTGTAAAGTGGCCAGCAATTATATGGGAGGTCTAAACTGTACTGTATTAGCATCACTTTTGTCAGAAATATCAGGCTGTCACATCCTATCAGTTTTACGGGACTAGAATAAAGGACTGACAAGTTTTGAAGAGAAAATCCTGGGAAAGTTCAGAAACACAATGTACTATTTGGGTAATTTGGGAGAAAGTCTTCTCAAGGGATAGCACTTCTGGGCCACCAGAGGGCAGTATTGATTCAACAACTATTTCTTGAACTCCGTGTTTTAGAGCCGCTGTTCCCAACATTTTGGCACCAGGGAACTGTTTCATTGGTTTCATGGAAGATAATTTTTCCACAGGGTGGGAGGGGGTGGAGGATGGTTTTTGGATGATTCAGGCGTAGTGTACTTATTATGCACTTTCTATTACGTTGTAATATATAATAATTATACAACTCGCCATAATGCAGAATCAGTGGGAGCCCTGAGCTTGTTTTCCTGCAATCAGACAGTCCAAGCACTAACATCACTGCCTCAGTCCCCCTCAGATCTTCAGACATTAGATTCTCATAGGGAGCGTGCAGCCTAGCTTCCTCTGGTGCTGGGCTGGCGCTCCTCTGAGAATCTACGGCCTCGCCGATGGGACTGGAAGAAGAGCTCAGACAGTGGCGCCACCTACAGGGAGCAGCTCTAAATACAGATGAAGCTTCACTCGCTCGCTCAGCCGCTGCTCACCACCTGCCTGTGGGCGCCTGGTTCCTAACAGTCCATGACCAGGAGGACCTGGGATATCTTTGAGAAAGAAGGGCAGCCTTCAGAGTGAAGACAACTTTGTATTGGTTTTACATTCTTTCTCCCCTCCCCCTGTTGCTTTATCTGGTTAACTCCAATAAAATGGATTTTTTTTCTTCAAATCTCTTCTTTCTCCCTAAGCAGAGTTATTCTGCAACATCGAGGACATACCTCTGTGTAGCACTTGTTATATTTTCTTTTCTTCATTTACTAAAATATTTTGAGGGTTCATAGAAATTAATCTGTGGTTTTTACAATGTGAGTGAAATATTAACATTGCTGCCTCCCAGGGAAGATTTAAGAATTGCCTTTGTAATATTAAAGTAATTAAGGTTGTTTATGAAGACAATATCCATTGAGGCTGACTGTCTTGGTGCTTACGACTAGTCCTTTGTAAACAGATAGCAATCTCAAACACAAAACGCCAGAAGAAGTGCCTTTAAACCAAGTCAAGGCATAAGAAGTTTATTCGCTATGATGTACCAAATGATGAAAGCTAAAATGGATCTTATACTGTAGCTCTATGTAAGTGTTGAAATTGTGCCATTTGCCCCATATGTATGCTTAGAATTCTTGGAAAATACCAGGTTGCTCTGTTCTCTTCACTAAGATAAACTTCTTAGAAAAAGATGGGGAAATTTTGATAATTAGTTCCAAAATTCTGTGCTTTTCTTTTTCTTTGATGTCTATCCATTTTCTGACACATTGAACACAAGTAGGAGAATCACCTCAGTAAATTGGGCACATGGAGTATACAAATGTATTGAAGAATGCTGGTCTCTCCCCCTCTATCCATATACATATGTACAGGGTGTCTATGAATTTCATGTGCAATTTGAACATGTGCAAACATGTGCAATTTGAACTTCAAATTGCACATGAACTTCATGGACGCCCTATATATATATGCATAAGTATCTCACATTGTTGGTTTCTCATCTGTTCTTTGCATCACATCAACCACCCCCCCAATGCAAATTTCTGCTCTTTTTGAATAACGTTGTGCTTTTCATAGACCTTTGGTGGGTTTTTTTTTTTTTTCATTTTTTTGAGACGTAGTCTTACTCTGTCACCTGGGCTAGAGTGTAGTGGTGTCATCCTAGCTCACTGCAACCTCAAACTCCTGGGCTTGAGGAATTCTCCTGCCCCAGCCTCCTGAGTAGCCGGGACCACAGGTATGTACCATAGCGCCCCACTAATTTTTCTAATTTTTTTGTGGAGACAGTGTCTCATTCTTGGTCAGGATGGTCCCAAACTCCTGCGAGTACATAAATATTAATATGTACTTTAAACTGATCCTCCTGCCTCCACCTCCCTGAGGGTTAGTAGGATTGCAGGCATGAGCCACTGTGCCCGGTCCAGGTTTGACAATTTTGACACCAAGTCCTGGAGTAGCTGGTTGCTGAGGTTGTCAGCCTTTTCTACGTTCCACTCATCAGCAGCCTGGTCTTTTCTTGAAGGGCCTAACTAACCAATTTTTCTTTTCTTCAAACCTGTCACTAACTCTGAAATATTGAATAAGTTCCTTCTCTTGGGCTTTGTTTAAAGACCTCCTATGAACTGCCTCTTCATTCTTCACTATTTCATTTCTATTATTTTCTTTTTCCCCACGATCTTGAGGTTTTATGTTTGGAATGTTTTTTATGCAATTTTTGAAATTTATTCCACACGCTGAAGGACATTCCAGAAAAGCACTCATTATAGGTATTGACATTTGTCCCTGTTTCAGTTTTTGGTGCATTTGTAGAGAAATCTGAGATCTGTTTTTCTAATTATCTTCCTGTAAGTTAAGCCTTCATCTTCAGAATTCAACACAGCATCAATTCATTGGGTCCAGGAAGAGGCAGTCCACTCCCCATCATTTCTTAAGGTTCAGGTTTGCAAGAGGGTGGCTCTGGAAAGCTACCCTTCTTTTGCTTGGCTGAACAACCAGAAGTCTGCAGGCTCTGGGATAAAACTTCACTTCCAATCCTGTGCATAGGACTTAAGTGCTCAGGTCCTGGGTAGGATTTCTAGCTGGTTGACATTTCAGTGAACTGTAGCTGTGTTTCATGATGCAACGTTTGTGAGCATGCTCCATTTCTCCAATGTAGAGCATCCTTATGCCCCTCACTGTGGCTGGGTGTGTCAGAGAGACCCTGTCTCACTAAAGGGCCAGGAGGGTGCTGAGCTACCCCTTCTGAGGAATTGTGGATCAGGCTGGGGGCTCTCCGGTTCAGTCTGCCTTTCCGTCAGGTTCTCTAAGATTGTCACCAGGAGTTCAAGCCCATATTTTATTTTGTGTTTGGTCATGAATTTGGGAGGTCTTCCAGGGCAGACTGTGTTTTATGTATATTTATATCTGTCTGAGCACTAGGTTCAGCACTTGAGTGTTTGAATGAGTAACTGAAAGCACTCAATTATCTGTCAGTTACGGCGTTTGGTAACCTTTT
Source organism: Galagoides demidoff (assembly GCA_963574575.1). Lineage (NCBI taxonomy): Eukaryota > Metazoa > Chordata > Mammalia > Primates > Galagidae > Galagoides > Galagoides demidoff. The sequence continues at coordinate 15,132 of CAUYQV010101043.1, forward strand.
TCTGTAAGGGACAAGATGGTAAATATTTTAGGCTTTATGAGCCACAGGTCTCTTGCTCAGAGACCACTTAGCTCTCTCTGCCCATTGCAGTGAGAAGTCTTGTTGTAAATGATTGGAGGCTGTGTTTCAATGAACCTATTCCTTAAAACAGGTTTGGCCCCCACTTTGCTGTTGTGTGATGTTCTTTTTCGCGGAGAGAGAAGGACGGCTTGGCTGCGGGTGCAAGCTCGCTTCTAGAATTGTTTGAAAGCAAGAAACGACTACACACTCTTAGGTGGCATGTAGCAAAATGTCTTTATTTTCTACTCTATTTTATTGGGAGCTAGTCAGGTACTCCACATTGATAGATAATCCTAACATCCTCATTTCTTATCTTAAACTATAGAAAAGAAAGAAAGTAATCCTAACATCCTCATTTCTTATAGAAAAGAAAGAAAGAAAGTCCAAGAATGTGAGATAGCCATCATAAGATTAGCCTAAAGAAAGAAAGTCCAGGCAAGTCAGACAACCATCTTAAGCTAGCCTCAGGCTATTCCTCTTGGAAGATCTAAAAGAACAACACATTATCTGACTTCTATTGTTAAAGTTAAAGGTTAGGATAAACAGAGGAGTAAAACCTTTTTTTTCTATGTACTCAATTAAATTTCGGAGAAATTGGCTTCATGACTGTTTCTTTTATGGCTTTGGAGACCCTGCAGTTACGATGGAGTATTTTACTCGACATCATTACGATGGAGTTTTTCTTTTTACTCACATCAACCTTTGAGTCATGTCCTCTGCACAGATGGGCCGTTTCATCCCTTATCTGACAGGAGGACTTGACAGCACAGTCGAGGTTACCTGTAGGAGGTTTTTACGCCTGGCCTGCAGGCCCCCACCATGTTTTCCCAGGTCACTTAGGGTCTCAACAAAACCACATAATACTCACAAGTCTTTTCGCTCAGTTCTGGAATTAAAAGAGCACATCTCATTTAAATTTTGTGGGGGTTTACCCCACACTTTGCCCACTCCTACTTTAAAATGTGGTTTTCAAAAATACTAGGTTTTTCAGTTCTTTTTGTCTTCTGTATTACTTTTAGTGTAGTACTGACCAAATGCATATGGATATTTCTTGGATGAACAGTGGTTCCATTGGCCGAATAATAATTGCAACTACTTTTCTGGTAATGTTTCAAGGAAGTATTCAGACAAAGGATCGTCTATAGTTGTAATTTTATTTGTATATACACAGAGGATGCCAAAAAATGTATACACATTTTAAGAAAGAAAACTACTAGAATTGTAATACTCCATATACACTGATAACAAATGAATGTAAGTCAAGTTTGAGCACCTCTTGTAATTGCAGAAGTCAAATGTGACTTGAGTATTACCATTTTAATATATAGTTTTTCCCTTTCTTAAATGTGTATACATTTTGTAGTACCCTCTATATAAATATTAATAGGTGCTTTAAATTATAGTTAAAACTGCAGACTTAATTTTAGTAAATGAAAAGTTTTGATGAGTCCATTTGGAGTCTATTCTTTAAGCAAAACTGGAAGGTTTTCTCTAAGCCAAACTGTGACCAGGAAAAGTGTTTTTTACAGAGCTTAAAAAATATCAGTTTTGCTTCAGGTAACGTGAATATAGCCCAACTGTCTCACTGTTTATAGACCAGTGACCTAATGCTTGAGGTATTATTCATGCCATCAATCTTCTGGGTGTGTGTGGAGTAGAGGATGTTTGCTCAGTTTGGTTTCCACACGTAGACTGCTTTATCATAAGAAAACACGCAGGATTTGTATGGTCTTGGCCTGGCTTAGTGTCACAAGTTGTTTACTGCTAAACACAACACGGAAATATTGACTATCCTGTTGAGGCCATCCCTGCAGCCCGCTAACGCATGTCAGCCTCAGTGGGTACCCAGGCTGGAGGACTTGTGGCCACCCCGCTCGGCACTTGGGCTTCTCAGAGGCCCCACGTGCTTCCTCCCAGACCTTTCTCTCACGTAAGCCCATCTTTTGTCTTATTTCCCTAAGAGAATCCCAGCCCTCTCTTTCTCCTGTAGTGCTTCCAGTGGAGATTACTGTTTTCTCCACACCCTACGTACCTCAGATGATTATTCTGAACCGTACTGTAGGAATTTCTGTCTTATCCCATCTGGATAATTGATCCAACATTCCCCCTCCTCATTGTGGTGCTGAGCTCTGGTGAAGACTGGAGTGCCTGGCTGCTTCCTTCCCGTCCTCACCCTGCTGTCATCCTGCAGGAACACGGCCTCCCGTTCCATGACTTCCACTTCAACCCTAGCTGCTTTCTTTGATGTCCTGATACTGGGTTTGGTTATTTCCTGAAGAGGCTTCACTTTTGCATTATTGAATCCCTGCACCTGACTCGGCACCTGCCTGATAGTTCACCTTGCAGCTTCCACTGGCTTTACCATACCTCTCTGCATTCTCGCTTCTGACCTTCTGTCTTTACCCCTTTTCCTGCTTAGTGTTGTGTTTACAGGCTGCTAATGAGCCACTTGTGTGGTGCTGTCTTCAAACTTGCTGTATTGTCCTGTTTTTTTAATCTGGGAAAACCCAACTATTAGCACCCTGCTCCAGTCCTCTGGATCTGTACTAGCCCCGAATGGCAGACACTAGTTCTGTGGAGTGGGTAACAACCACCAGGCACCATCTGTAATAGTTTCCATCGGTATCTCTTATTTAAGAGGTTGTTTACACGTGGCCTGCTAGAGTGATATTGTCCCCTAAATTCTTTTCTAGTTACTGTGGGATCCTGCACGCATGCTTCCTACGACTACTCACGTTCCTTTGGGGTCATCTTGGCAAATTTTAGTTCATTCAACTTGAAGGTTCGCTTCATACCAGTTATCAAACAGCTGTGCCTTCTCAACCATCACCTCCCTGGAGAGCAACCTGTCTTTAGAAGGTTGAACATTTCATTAAGGCTTTCTATAGAGGGAGATCATGCTGGTGACCTTTGGTCTCATTTTGACTTTAGATGGTAAAAGCTTTTAGGTGAATTCGGTGCAATTCAGAAGCACCTTGTTTGGCTTATCTAGAGTTCACAAGGCACTGTGCATACTCTGTGTAAACTAGTCAGCTCACTTTGAGGAGTAAGGATGTCAAAGACGCTGTGACTTTGTTCGACTTCTCATGTTAAGATGCTGGGGAGTGCCATGGATGGGTCTCACTTAAGAACTCTGCCTATAATTTTGGGTCAAGTATATGCGTGAGCTGTATTATATGGCCTGTTAAATTTTAGTTTTATAAGGCCTTTTTAAAATACAGTGTCGTGAAATAGCAGTTTAGAGTTCAAAAAAGTAACGTTAGTATTGATACTATAATCTATGGTCATTCTCATCAGCGAAAGCCCTTATGAAACAGCCATATTTTGAGAAACATGCAAATACAGATGAGTAAATAATGAAGGCCATTTTAAGTCCTTTTGTGTAGCACTGACATTTGTTCTATTATTAGCCTGTTTCTGGAATATAGGCTTTCATTGTGCAGCCATTAAGGAATTCATCAAAATTTCATATCGCCTGTGTAGGTCTCCATTGTCTGTGGCTGCCATCTGGCTCTCCCTCGGGCTGGGTGATAATTATTTCATGCGGCGCTCACAGCCCTCCTCCCTACCTTCACTGAATCTGTTCCCCTTTCCTTCCAGCTTTTCTATCTTCTGACTCTATTCTCTATTCCAGGATGTGGGATAATTGTCATTATTCTCTGTTGGGGAGGAAAATATTAGTTAACACTGGTTTTCGTGGTTTTAGGCCTTTCCCTCTCCCCTGAAGGCATTTGTTAGATCTTTTCCTTCCTGCCAGAAGCTCAGAGTGTTTTTCCACAGTGTATGTACCATCTGTCTGATCTGGTACTCTTGTCTCCGAGTGTGGCCGGGAAGCCTGGGGGGCTGTCTGCTTCCCTTCCTCTGCATGGCCGCCTTCTGTGGGCACAGGCCGCTCCCCCATCTTGTTTTCCTTCATTACTCCTACCTTTTTTCCATAAGGTCAAAATATTTCTCCTGAATTGTGCTCTTTAACTTCTGAACCTGAAGTAAAGCTCTTCGTATCCCTTGCGCAGTAGTTTTAACTATTTTGCTTTTGCAAGAACCTAAGTATTTGCTATTAATTTTCTTTTTCAAAATCTTACTGATGTGCATGTTGTAAAGTTTAAAATCTTACTGATCTCCATGTACAGTGGAGAAAGGCAGGAAAGATGTGTGGAAGTGTGAGGTTTCCTGACCTCTATAAAGTTCAAATAAAGTTCAATCTGGAACAAAAGATAAGCAAATGACGATGACATAAGACAGAATGGTGTGACTACTAACTTAGTGGCTTAGAACTGCTGGCCTCAACCCCTGGGCCCTGGACGTGGTCTATTGGGAACTGGGCCCGTAGCAGGAGGTGAGTGGCAGTCCCGGGAGCAAAGCATCATCTGTATTTACAGCTACTCCCCCCGGCTCCCCATTGTTCCCAAACCGGCCTGAGCTGCACCCCTGTTAGAAGGCTGAAACATTAGATTCTCATAGGAGCACGAAACCTACGGTAAACTGTGCATGTGAGGGTTCGAGGTTGCACCCTCTAAGCAGTCTAAGGCCTGCTGATCTGAGGTGGAGCTGAGATGGTGATGCTAGTACAGGGGAGCAGCTGCAAATATAGATTATCATTAGCAAAGGTTTGACTACAGAGAGACCATAATAGATCAATTGTGGTGATAAAAAGATTGGGGACCGTGTCTTAGAAAATCAGTGTCACGGAGATGTGGGGGGGAAAGGAACTCCTTTTAGGATATTAATGTTTGGGGATGACATTAGAGAGATGCATTTGGAGTTGTTAAGATGGAGAAATGACCATATTGAGGAATCTGGGTTCTTGTGTTTAAGTAGAATATAGGTTTCATGTATGAGTGTTAAGCGCCAAAGGCCTGAAGGTAAGTCAGAAGGCCTGACTGTAGCCCAACAGACCTCTGGAAGGTTCTGAGCAGTGGTTTCTTGTGAGAAAGATTGTTTTGATTTTTAAGAAATTATCAGGCCTTGATAGCAGCATTGAAGTGCAGAACAGAGAAGGAGGTGAGTGAGGCAGAGCAGTCAGGAGGAGGGTGTGCGGTGTTATATATGCAGGAGGAGAGTTCCTGAGACTACAAATCATGTGGATTTGGAAGGATGACACGGTTTATTCTGATACCCTTGTGTTTCGAGTCTGGGCAGTTGGGAGAATGTTGGTGTCATGATTTGGGTAGTGAAGTGGGGTATAGAGAGTGAGTCTTGGGTGAGAGGGGAGGTAAGGGTATGCAAGAGGAAATGCTTCACTGAGAGGACTTTGGAGGCTGGGGACAACTTTGGGGGAGGGACCAGACTTAGGTTTGGGACTTCCTGCTTGGAGTTTGTACTTGAAGGAACAAGTTTCTGAGGTGAGGAGAAGAGCTCCTAGCAAGTGATCTCAGGAGGAATTTGAAGGAGGGAGTGGTTGGCGGGTCAAGCTTCATAGTTTTGGGGAGGGTGAAGTAATCTTCCCTGAGATGCATCCAGATTCACACATGCCCTCCTGCCCCCACACGCTCCTTCACACCCAGCTGCGCCCTGTCCTGATGCCTCTCAGCTTTGCCTAAGCACGCAGTGCAGGATCTTCAGTTTGTTACGGCCAGTTTTCTAGCCATGTGAACTCCCTTCTGAACTGTGATTTAAGCCTAATAGAATCCTTCTTAGAGGACTCTTAAAAGTCTCAATCAAGGTGAATTCCCTGTATTTGGCTTCTGAACATTTTCTGTATTAGGTGTTTACTTTTTCCAAAAAGTCACATCATTTTATTTAGAATTTTTTTTTTTGAGACGGAGCCTCAAGCTATCCCCCTGGGTAGAGTGCCATGGCATCACAGCTCATAGCAACCTCCAACTCCTGGGCTCAAGTGAGTCTCCTGCCTCCGCCTCCCAAGTAGCTGGGACCACAGGTGCCCG